>JAZAYU010000017.1:5893920-5941245 GCA_038501625.1 Corbicula japonica | reverse complement strand
TCCGGATTTTATCCGAAATCTCAGGATTTTAAGTTACTTCTCCGGATCTCCGGATTTATAGTCAAAACCTCCGGATTTCTATGAAATTGCAAAAAATATAGATGAATAAGACCTCATTTAAAAGTTGTGCAATTAACATAATTGTTATTCTACTGCAGTCGCACATTTCCTGTTTATTACGAGATAACGAGGACGTGGTCAGTGACATGCTGTCTCAGTGCCTCTGGCACAATTATACAATAACCGCTTGTCATAAACTAAACAAGGGACTCGATGTAACACCTGCCTTTATCTACTTTCATTGCTGCTATTCATTCTAATATTGTCAAAAACAGGTCTTAAAGGTTTAACAAAAAGTTAAAAAATGAATGATAAAAATAGACAAAAGTCATTTTAAAACAAGTTATTAGATCATTTCTAACAAAATCGGCAAACTTCATTTATCATCATCATCATCATTGTTGAGGCACAGTCATAATGAACAGCAGCAATAAGACAACAACATCATCATTGTCATCGTCATCATCATTGACATATTCAGACAAAATCTCCGGATTTTTAATGAAGAAGTTTTGGCAGGCCTGTATAATAAAATCACGAGGGGCGTAGCCCCGAGTGATATATATCTACGCAGCTGAACGACGCCCCGTGAATTATCCTGCGATAATTCACCGGAAGCTATTGATTATTTCAATTCTAACATGACACATCTGACTAAATAAGCGAAATAATCATAACTCAATTTTAGCGCGTTATAATAAACGCAAATGGGTTATAAGGTCGGCAGTTAGTGTTTACTCCCTAAACATCTCCATAATTCAAAAACTGATAATTATTAAAAGATTGAATAACAAACTTGAATAGATGTCCTTTGAACCGCGCATCCAGCACTCTCCAGTCGTCGTTCGAACCGTATTTGTCATTCCAACGGTTTAATACTGAACCAGGAAATAACATGTAAACAACGGAAATGACATGACGTCATTAAAATGGCGCGTTAACGTCTCCTTAACGTTACCGCAAAATAGCGGAAAATAATAATAGTATTTTATCTAAATATATAAAATAAACATTATTTTATTACTGTGGTATCATCACATTACGCGCGGGTAATAATTTCGCGTATTTTGTGCTTTCTTAAAATTCGCGAAATTAAATCCCAGCGAAAAATACAATTGTAACGTAATAAGTTTATACCGACAGGTATTTAGTAATAGCAGTGCCCACGCGCGGTGAATTATAATAATAATAATAATAATAATAATAATAATAAATTCTTTATTTATAGATGGTAACTCTTAAGTTTTGTACAAAGTAAAACAACAATAATACAAATCGTATTTTCAAGAGGCCATCATGAAATATTGTAACTACTCACACACACACAATAAATTAAAATGAAATAAAAAAGATGAACAATACAAAATCACATAAGTTAATTGGGCAATATTTTGAGAAGGCAAAATATTATAATGTAATACATTATAATACATATACTCAAGAGTAGAAAAAAAAGCAACGACAAGTCATTGAGCAGTTACCAGTTTGTGTGTATATCTAGATACATTTTAAGAATTTATTGTCAATAAATGATGTTTGTATGATTTTTTGAATAAATTCAGGGAGAATGAATTTTTAATGGAAAAAGGAATTTCATTACAGATAATCATACCAGAGTAACTTAATGTCTTTTTCATAAATTCTGTGTTTAGCTTTGGATGGACAAGACATTGCATTGAGTTAGACCGAAGATTGTAAGACGTATTTTGTGTAATTTCTATCAGATCGTGTAAATATTGTGGGGCTAAGTCGTGGAGGGTTTTATAAACAAGAGAGGCTGTGTGATATTTGATACGGTCATTAAATGATAACCACTTCAGTTCACTAAAAAGTTCTGTATTAGTTGATGAATCTGATTTACCGAGCACTAATTTGGCAAAACGTCTTTGGAAGTTATTTATCCGACCTTTGTTGGTTTTTGAACATTGTCCCCACGAGATAACTCCATAATCAAGAATCGGTAGTACATACGCATTATAGTAAATTTTCTTTGTTTCAAATGTGAGGTACTTTGATATTCTATTAAACAGATATAGCTTTGAATATAATTTACTGCAAATTTTATCTATCTGCACTTGCCATTTTATTGAATCATCAACATTAATGCCTAAAATATTTTGATAATGTACATTCTCAAGCTGAGTTTGATTTAAAGTAATTACTAGAGAGTCTGAGCTCTTTAACCTGTTTTTCGTTCCCAGTAGCATGCAAGTTGACTTTAATGGGTTTAGTGACATAATGTTATTTTTACACCACTTGTCTATATTATCAATGTCATTTTGAAGTCGTGATTGTATTTCATTTATGTTAGAAGAGGATGTGTGCAAAGTAGAATCGTCAGCATACATATCAACGTTACATGATTCTAGTGTCATTGGAAGATCATTGATGTAGATTAAGAAAAGAAGGGGCCCAAGGATAGAGCCTTGAGGGACACCAGTCTTGATGCAAAGTTTATCGGACTGTATGTTGTTTACTTTAATAAATTGTTTTCTATTTTGCAAATAAGAAGAGAACCAATCTATTGATTTTCTGTCAAAATGGTAAAGTTTTAATTTATGTAAAAGGATATTATGATCGACCATGTCAAACGCTTTGCTTAAATCAAGAAAAACGCTACCTTCTAAATTCCCTTTGTCAATAGCTGATAACCAATTATCTATTAAATATGTAAGAGCAGTTTGACAGGAGTAGGATTTCCGAAAGCCAGATTGGGTTTTATGTAAAATGTTCGTTTTTCTAAAATAGTCATGCATTTGGTTAGCAACGTGTCTTTCAAAAATTTTGGATATTGTATTTAATATGGATATAGGACGGTAGTTGTTTGGATCATCTGTTAGACCCTTCTTAAAGAATGGGAGAACATAAGCTTCTTTAAGTTGGTCAGGATGTTCTCCTTTGCTAATGCTATTGTTTATTATATCTGCAATAGTAGGTGTAATGTAATCACAGCAAAACTTGAGAATGTAAGGTCCTATGCCATCAAGTCCGACAGATTTTTTAGTATTTAATCCATCAATCAATTTCTTAACTTCAAATGGCGTAATAAAATGAAAATTTTTTAAACCGTAGTTTTTGGTTTAAAAATAACCCAATATCATTAAACGCGTTGAAGTCTGTTTGAGAGATTTTCACATTTGAAGCAATGTTGATAAAATGATGATTTAAATTCAGGCTTTCAAGCGGGCCCTACTTTTCCTACTTTTCCCTACTTTTTTGTGTTTGTCCTTACTTTTCCCTACTTTTTTTAAAGAGCCCTACTATCCCTACTTTTTGAAGAAAAAAGTCATTTACATGAACATAAATTTGTTTAAAATAAAAGTTAAAACATTTTTCTGCATTTTTGATTAAACACTAGTTGCTAGTATAATTGAAGGACACAAAGGATGGTACCAGAAGTTGGTCTTCAGTGGTGCGGGGAGATTCCATTATGGGGATGGTTGGAGCTGACAAGACATTAAGCCTGACAAGGTGAGATGTTTAATTTTTTTTAGAAAAAATAACAAAAATAAAAGTTGCAGAATAATGATAAAATATAATGCTTTTGTACACAGACTAGATTCTTCATGTCCCAATGATGCTTGCTGAGGGTGAATACTTGCCATTTTATGTAAGTTTAGCATAATGGCAAGTATTTAAAAGCTCACAGTGATCATTTTGAACCTAAATCTTCATTGAATGAATAAGGGATCAAGTGTAGTGAGCTTTACTTTTTTCACTAGTTTGAAGTAAATTGCATGTTAATAGATGTGCAAGCTTTTCTTAAAACTAACCATGTGTCTTTCTAGGACTAACCTTAAACTCTTATGCTGCCACTAAAATGTGATAATTTCCATTTTTAGTTGCTTTTTGGTATTAATGTTGGGTATAAGTTACCTATTGACTATTAAACTAATGCCCCTTTAATAACAAGAGAATGCCAGGTAGGTAGTAGAAACATAAAGCTAAACTGGGTTTAAACCCCCAGTGGCAAATTGTTTTGCCACTGACCGTTCCAAGGCGGTAACCCCTAGGGTTCTCATTATCGTTAATTGTTTGTGGTGTCCTTTTGAAATTAATACTCTTATATGCACATGCCCTCTTATCTCTCTTCTTTTTTGCTGCGTGGGGAGGCTGTGTATTTTGAGTGTGGCAATTCCTGAAATGCATATTTCACTTTTAACTCACATCCTATGTGTCTGTATGTCTTTTTGAAGTCTGCTATACTAACAGTTTATCATTACAGGTTTTTAATTTATAAACAGTGACATCGCAATGCCTCACGGACGCACAAAATTTAACATTGGCTGGTTAAAACAAGTGGATGAAAATGGACATGAACTTACTCTTTGGTGTAAAAAAGACGAAAGCTCGGAGTACAGTGGCTTCTGTACTTTATGTAGTAAATCTATTCAGTGTGCAAATAATGGTGTTAAGCAAATTCTTAGCCATGCTCAGGGGAAAAAACATAAAGACATTGCAAAAGTCAGGTTCGAGAAAGGACAAAAGCATTTCATCCAAGTACAGACCAGTGGCCCAAGTGGATCACAGGCTGGAGGTGACAGTGTGAAGCACATTGAACTTCAGAGTAAGTCGTTGAAAGAGCAAGTGACTACTGCAGAAATTCTATGGGTTTTAAAAGTAGCATCTGCTGGCATCTCTTTCAGTGCATGTGATGAAACCCCAGAGCTATTTCGCATCATGTTTCCAGGGCCTATCAGTAAGGAATTCTCAATGAGTAGGACAAAAGCATCATACATGCTTTCAGATGGACTTGGCCCATATTTTAGAGAAGGTCTTGTTAAGTTGATTTGTGAGAACAAAGTGTTTTATACCATTCAGTTTGACGAGACGGGAAACGCACAGGGTAGAAAACAATGTGACATATTACTGAGGTTCTGGAACAGTGACAAAGGTCTGATTACTACTCAGTACTTAAAATCAGTGATGTTTGGACATGCCAAAGGAAAGGATGTAGCAGTAGCCTTGTTGGACACATTGTCTGAAGACAAATATGAATTGCCTCTTTCCCAGCTTGTATCAATAGGAAGTGATGGCCCCAATGTCAACAAAACCATCTGGAAGTACATAGATAGTCATATGAAGGAAGCTGGGCTCCATGGGCTTGTGAACTTCATACCATGCCCTCTTCATGTAGTTCATAATGCCTTTCGCAAAGGGTTGGCTGTTTATGGGCTACAAGCTGAAGATCTCAGTATTGATTTGTTTCAATGGTTCAAGACACACCCCTGTCAAAAAGAGGATTTTGCATTAACTTTGGACAAGTTGAACCTTGAAGGGGATGCATTTTTGAGACATGTTCAGTGCAGATGGCTAACACTAGTGCCTTGTCTACAAAGGATAAAGGAAAACTGGAAACCCACTTACCATTACTTTTTGAAAGATCTTCCAGAAGTAAGCCAAAGAGACCATACAATGAAGACCCTCAAAGGCAATGAGAGATACAGCAGAATATGCAATGCTCTCAAATCCAAAGAAACCATGATCCAAATAGACTTTCTATTGAGCATTGGGTTATTGTTTCAGGAGTATGAAACTCTTTTTCAGAAGCAAGAACCATTGATTCATGTGCTTTTTCCAGAATCTGTTGATCTTCTTAAAAAAGTTCTGATGCGTTTCATGAAGTTTGAAGAGGTGTCTGGGAAGAGTGGATCAAAGCTTGCCCATATCGACTGTGACAACTTGGATCTCTGCAAGCCACTGACAGAAATCGATGTTGGACAGGATGTCAAGGACGGATTGCAAAAGTTGGAAAATGGAAGACAAAAATCTATTCAAATGGAAATGAGAAAATTCTACCAAGAGGTTAGCAAACACCTGAGCAAGAAATTACCAATTCTGGAGCCAGTTGTGAAAAATGCGCAGTGTCTCCATCCAGAAGTTAGAGACCAAGATCAGGCAATGAAAATGATATCTCAATTGGCAGTATCCCTTCCAAACTTGACCAGTGATGATGCAACAAAAGCCATTGATGAGTGGAAGTTATACAGGGAAGAAAGTGTTGAGGATGATATTGTTTATGAAAAGGATGGTACATTAAAGAGAGTTGATGCATATTGGAGCAAAATCTTTGAAAGAAAAACAGCAGCAGGCATGTCAAAATACACAGGGCTCAGAAAAGTTGTGACATCATGCCTATGCATATTTCATGGAAATGCAGATGTTGAAAGAAGTCTTTCTATCAACAAGAAGATCCTGACTCCAGAAAGGTCCCTGCTGTCTGATAATGCACTGAATGCATTACGACTAACACGGGATGCTGCAAGTCTTCATGGGAATGTACATTCAGTGCCAATAACAAAGAAAATGATCACATATGTGCAGGGTTCCTACAAAAAGTATCAACAAAGGCTAGATGAAGAAAAGTCTGAGGCAGAACTTTCTAAAAGAAAGAGAATTATTGACAAAAATGACGAGGATGCACAAAAGGAAAAATTGAAGCTCAATGAAGAAAGAAAACGCAAAATCCACCAAAAAGAAGGGGAAGTAAAAAAAAAACTGAAAAACAACTTCAGGTTGATCTGGACAATGCAACATCAGTGTTTGATGAAGCAAATACAAAACTTATGGATGGCATCAAGGAAAAAAATTTCCACAAGATTTCTGTTGCTCAGGGGCTACTAGAAGTGGCCAAGAAAAATCTAGATAAATCCAGGGCTGCAATGGAAAAGTGTAGAGAGAAGAGGGAGGAGATCGATGAAAAGAGGCGCAAGTTACTTGAAAGTGTGCCATCATCCAAAAACAATCAAAGAAATTAAATCTGTGGTTAAGGAGCCTGCTTGTTTTCTTGCTTTGAGTAAATGACTCAATCTATAAATACATTAACTCTGCATACTAATTGCTAATATTGTAAACATGGTATGTGGTACTGTACACAATTATTGCTTGTTTGTTTGCCCATGTAAACTTCATCTTAGCTAGTTTTGCTTTAAACATTTGTTTTAAACTTTTGAATAATGTAGGCACATTAACTCTGCATACTAACTGCTAGTATTATGAACACTGTAAGTGATGCTGTACACCATTATTGCTTGTTTGTTTTCCCATGTAAACTTCCTTTATGCTAGTTATGTTTTTTAGAAGCTTTAAACTTTTGAATAATCTAGTCTGTGTACATAATCCATGCTACACGAAACTTCAGTTGATATGTTTGTAATACCATTTTTTGTTATATGTGTTTGGAATTGGATCTAATAAAACTTAACCAATTCCAGGTTTAATGCCCAACTCATCCTTGTGGAATCCCTGTTGAGACACTGAAGACCACTTTACAGGTGCTATGAACATGTTAGTAGATGTTTTTTTGCAGCTGAATGGTAAGTAGACAGCCCTATTATCCCTACTTTTTTGCTATGAAAATCCCTACTTTTCCCTACTTTTTTAGGAAAAAATCCCTACTTTTATCCCTACTTTTTTCTTTGTGGTCACTTGAAAGCCTGTTTAAAGCATTAGCAATATGGTTTTTATCTGTAAGCAATTCACCTTTATACAATAATCTAGTTGGCAATGAATATGGCGTCCTGTCTTCGTCATAAGAAACTGCTTTAATATGTTTCCATAATACCTTTGAGTCTGTTTTGTTTTGAACCGCATGGGAATAATAGTTTATTTAAGCTTTAGAAATAAGCTGTGTTACTTTATTTCGCCATATTGCATAGTTTAACCAGTCGCCCTGACAATGGCACTTATCCCTTATTTTCCTAGCATTTTTTATTTCTTCATTATACCATTCAGGTTGGTGTATCCGTTTTATACGTTTAATTTTAATAGGAGCATGATTGTTAAGCGAATTCTCTAGTATATTATAAAGAACATGTAGCGCAAGTGTTGGTTGGGTTATTGATATTATTGATTCTATGCCAAAATGTAAAATGTCGTTAACAAAAAGCTTTTATCGTGTAATAATTCACGGCAAATTCAATGGGACAAACGTCAAGTCGTGTTAGAATAGTATATAACTGCAGGACGGCGCGACATACGGCTGGACGCCACGTTCAAATAAGATTTTCGTAAAACATACGTGATGTCCCGCCAACTGAACTATATAAGCTTCGTACGATGATTAAAAGGTCATTTTGCGACCCTTACCGAAATCGTAATGAATCATGCTTTTTGATTAACTGTTTCTAAAAATAGTTTTCGGGGAAACAACTTTGGTCATATAATTTTCGAATAACGTTTTTTTTCAAATTTTCTATACATATGGAAAAGTTCAATTAAAAAGAATACGAATAAAAATTATTTCTCAATTTGAATGGTTTGCTGTTCAGTTGAAGGGATATTATCAAAACATGTTCATTCGAATCTAAATGTAAACAATCCGCGCCATTTGAAACAAAGAAACAAAGAGCAAAGACAAAGTAGCCAAACAAACACAGAAGGAAAATAAGGAATATTTTTTATTTGCCAGAGAAGGAGGATTAAGCAAGTAAGTTTTTCGTATCCGTAGTTAGTTGTTTAATTCTAGTTTTTGCTTAAATCTTGTTGAAATGCATGCCCACTACATGTATAAGACACGTGGAGTTGTTTTCATGAAATACGTTTCGTCCCAAAAAAGTCTCGCTACCGGGCTATTGTTATAATACAGAGCTCATAAAACACATTACGTTTAGAAGAGAGGTTTAGTGATGAATTTAAAAAATAGTATTTTTCAAATAGTGTTATTACACTGATAGTAATGAAAGGAAGAGGGAAGAGGTTCGATTTTGGTCGGATTTCGGTCGGATTCTGGTCGGAATGTAGTTGGATTTTGGTCGGAACCCGACGTTAATCCGACGTCGGGAAATGACGTCTAAAAAACTTTCATTTCCAACCAAAATCTGACGTTGATCCGACGTCGAGGTCTGACGTCAGTCCAACGTCATTTCGACGTCAAATGTTTCCTGGGATATTTGCGGGTCGTCATAAGATGCGATTGGTAAAAATTAATATACAATAATTTTCTTGAAACGATTTGTCAAAATAATGTCAAATTTATAAGAAATTTAAGAAAGTTACTTTTAGCGTCTACTTTCGGTTTTAAAGTGTATTATTTCCAGAAAAAAACTAACATTATTTTGACAGATATTCGCAAGATTTGTAGAGAAAGGAGTATCTTTTCGTTTTTTCTAGACTTTTCAGTCAGCAATTCCAGAGTTATTTCCTGTTTTGAGTTTCTGCCCTATGTAAATAGAGCATTTTTTCAACTTATTTAGCGCGCAGACTTAAAAACAGACATAGGACACTAATATTGGGCGGGCAATAAGTATTGAGATAAAGCAAAATGTTTTGCCCTTCAATTCGAAAGTAACAAATAATGGAGATTTTCTTGAATTTCTTTAAAAAAACTGAAAATTATACCATATCATTAAAAACACTTCTTTAAAACAGAATAATTGGTAGCATATATTAAATATAGCAAACAACTCGAGAAACACAAGTGTATTTTACATGTGCACGCATTTGCATCCATTTAAATTACTGGTATCATTTTAAGAATAATAGCATGTACCAAAGCTGATCGATATATCCAACTGCAATATGTTGAGTAGGTAGTTCTCAAATGAAAAATCAACCTTTAGAAATTCGAGAAAGGATCCCTGTCTGCTTCCGGGTTTAAGGAAGGTGAGTGGTGGGATATTTTAAATAAATCCATTGGATATTTTCAGAAAAGTGTCATATTGCTTTAGTCTAATTTTATTTTCAAAATAACTCAAATAAAAAAAAACAAAAACGTTTATACATACTCGAATTTACAGGTTTGAATAATTCGTCCATTTTTTCTTACTGATCAACACAATATACAAACAGGACATTGTAACGTTTGCTTATCTTATCATAACATATGCGCAATCCTGATAAGTAAATGTAGGTCGCAAATCATGTAACATGACCAAAAACAACCTGATGACCGTGTTTGAGTTAATTTGGCAATCCTCCAATCAAAAAAGGGCAAAGAATTGATCGATCACTATGAATTAGGCATGTTAACATTGTCTTGGGACAAGGGATCTCTTTGCAAAGAGCTGGTCGTATCGGATTCCATGTATCTTAAACCGTTCATGCAAATCATCGGAGGCAACGGAGACCATTTAATTATTTATGGAAGCTATCAATCTTAAACAGCGCGATCTCAAGCTATCTGTTCCAGCACTCGAAGCACTCATATGTGAGCATCTAAAAATGACATTTCATTTATTTTATGCGAAAAAAATAAGTTAGCCAAATAAGTACCGGAAAGCACTAAGGCTAAAACAGATATTATTCTACAAGAGGATTTTGCTTATTTTAATCGAACGATTACAGGCAAGTCTCAGTTGCACTGTTTGAAAAGAAATCTGTTGCTGCAGTACAGCATAATAATCACACTAAAACTCATACAATTCATAAAATCTTGATATTGTTATTTATTTTACCCGGAAAAATGATCATGTATTTAACAGACTGCGTTAAAAGCCACGTCCGTCACAAGCCTCGGTGGTTCAGTGGTAAAAAGCTCGCGAGCCATGCGGGCGGCTCGATTTCGATTCCCGGTCGACGCACACCTTCTTTCTTTATTTTATACCGTAAACTTAGTTCATTTCATTTTAAACATGTATGCGTCTAAATCTAATTTTGACATGGAGATGAAAATCACATGCATTTTCTTCTTGAATTTTTTTATGTAAACTTAAATGCTTTGTCATGTTCCGCTCATCATTATTATAACAATACAGTTAAACCTCGCGATTAAGAACACATGGGACTGGCAAAAGTGGTTTGTTTTGGATGGGTAGTCTCAATATTGACGTTTAAAACCACTTATTTACACTATGTGGTTCTTTAAAAACATGAATTGATTAGTGTGTGCGGGAGGAGAATGATCTTATTATTATGTGATGGTTTAAAGCGAGGTTCTCCTGCATTCACTACAGGCATGAATTTCTAATGTAAATATATAAATTTTCTAAGCCCACGGTTGCGCGGGTTTCTATCTAGTGTGTACCTAAGTGAGTTCAATGCGTAACTGTTTAAAAATCGTTGTACATGACTTAGGGTCGCTATTTCACGTGACTTTTAGAATATCTTGCACATATTTGTAAAGGGAAAAAACATAAGCATTTTTATCTACAGTTAACGTCTCCCTTTTTCCCAATCATTCAAAGACAACTATAATAATAATAATAATAATAATAATAATAATAATAATAAATTCTTTATTTTACAACTATGTCTGAAATGCCAAAAGTCAAAAATTTGGTACAAAAACATTGTTAAAACCTAAAAAATTCTCGTTTCGCACTCGTAAACAATACGGACATGGGGCTGCGCGCGACATTGCGTCTCAAGATTGCTTCGTGGATGTCAAAGTTATGGTCCGGAAAAATCCGGACGGACGCACCCACTCACGTACATACACTTAACCGCCAATGTAACAACTAAGTCGAGCTCACCGCAATCAGGCTCAGCAAAAATCAATAAAATGTAGACGCGCGGAAGGGTTTAGGTGTAAGACCTACAGCAGTCTCTTCGACGTAATTTAAAGTAAATATGGCATATTTCAAAATGCTGACAATCAAAGCTGGTACCGTTTGAATGTGTTAACTTACATTTTAAGCCAAGTGTTTGTTCTGTGTATTTCCAGTAAGAAAAGTAATTATCATGTAGCTAACAGAGATCAGACACCTTGAGATCTGAGCACGTTTTTTATCAATTCTCTGTGAACTCCAAAACTGTTTTACATATGCCATGTTATGATCGGGGATTATTTTCATATACACGCATATACAGACATACATTTGCTTTTCGTGTGTCAGTAAACACGTCCCTTTAAGGCAATATTTGTCATCTTATGTCCCCAAAAATGAGGACTATTTAGTGTCATCCATAGCCCAATATAAACATCCGGTAATATATTAACGAGTGATATGCCTTTAGCCAATAACCTCGCCAGTGGTTATAACAATTCCGTTACCGTCATATAAGGCTTTACTTGTGTCTTTCTAATCTTGCTATGTAGTCCGCAATGTTTATTTTTATATAAATAAAGATATTATTTAAAGGTTAGCTTTAGATTCCTTATTAAGAACCATTAATGTCTGTAAATAAAAATTTTTAACGCAGTTTAAAAAACTTATAGCAATAGAACTTTATAATTACATCAAAAACATCATATGCGATGCACCATGAAAAGATGGGGTTTAGTGACTCATTGATAAATGTAAACCATGATTAAATTGTGGTCATACACGGTCCAAAAAGAATTTTAACTGTTTCCTAGATGGATTAAAATTCTTTATTGACTGAATAGAAAATGGAGTAGATATCGATCACGCTGTACTGCGCGGATGCGTGAGCAGATCTGGGTCTACACTGGCCGCATAGGCCACAAGCCCAAATTTTATTATAGCATGTCACATTTCATGTGGATAATTTTAAAATTCGCTAATGCAAAAGTTAAGGAAACTTAAAAGACGAATTCGTCTAAGGTCTATGACTAAATTTCTTTTTTATATATATAAATTATATGAACTATAAAAATATTTACACAGATATTAAAAATAAAACCTTCTTACAGTTCGTAATCTGATGGCAGTTCAAATCTCCATTTAAACATAAAATAGCATGCATTTTGATTTATTAATATAATGTGTTATTCCTATATCGATGAAACGTAGAAAAACAAAATCCATTTCTTAATTCTTATATAAGGAGAAATGTCTAACTCGTCAGTTCTGTTAAAATATGCACAGCTTGAACGTAAATGCAATACTAAATACTTTATTCGGATACTGCAGTTAAAATCAGTTTTACATTTGTATAATTATTTCACTTGCCAATGATAAGTTGTCACAAACAGAAACAAGGCTGCTAATACCAGCTGTAGTCATTAAGCCAATACGGCAAACTTAAAGTTTTGTGATGTGGCCATAACTGTGACGGAGTCCGTGCTAACAGAATACCATTTGTTGCCTCGGTCGAGGCTTATCATGTATGCCAATCCATTCCGAGAGATACCGTAGATCACGCCACTGTCTGTATCAACTCCTAGTACCGTACCAACAACGGGAGGGAGACCTACAAAAAGCAAAAGACCTATCAAGTAGATGAATGTTTAAAAATGTCTTGAGAAGAAAATAAACAAATATATCACGTTATAATATAGCAGTTAATTGATTTAAGTAATATAACTAAATTACCTTTTGACGAATTTGCTGAAAGAAGTTTGCATGCTGCTGTTGTCAATCGTTTCCTTAAAAAATAAAAAAAAAGATTTTCTAGCGTCTATGATCCGTTACTGTTAGGACATTTTATCGTACAAAAAATTTTAATTTGAATAATATTTTGTTTTGTTTAGTTTATATTATTTTTCTTCATTTTCAGTAATAACACTTATTGTGAATAAAAGGTAATTTTGCAGCAAATTTCTACCAACACCGTCGCCATTTAAACAGTTATGCAAAATGAAAGAAGAAATGTTTACGTTTTAGGGAAATATACAATTAGTAAGAGGGCACCCTGTAAAACGGACTAAAATATAATCTATCAAAACAATTGAGAAAATCTTTAGTTAAAGTCTCCATTTAAATTTTAAGATGATGATATAAGTACCTGTTTCTCGTCTGTGCCTTACAAAAGATTGCTTCATCGTCACTAATCTTTAACAGAGTTTTCGCGCCATATCCTATAACAACAAATACAACTCCATTTAAGTCTAGGAAACTACTTTATTTATGCTCAAAACAAAAGCAAGTATAAATATGGAGAATACAATCGAATAATTCATCAAAAGATATAGCTTAACAGGCCCGCCAGCAAGGGGGCTTTCACAACATCTTTAATAAAGGTATTTAAACATTATAATTATTTCAAGCACTGTACGGCACAAGAAGTACATAAAAATCATTAACAAAGACATTGCTGTAATTGTAATCTTACCATTAAGCGCTTATGATACGTATTTCTTTTAAGTCAATGTTGATTGATTGAATAAGGAACGTGCGAAGCCATCATTTAAGTGATATCTAATGCAATTCACGAACAACTAATGATTCATAGTAATGTAATTACCAGGCAGTGTTTGAACACAGTGCCAAGGAAAGTCACACGAAACACATGTTATGTTGTCTATCCTCCCTCTACAGCTGTTATGAGCAGAACATGCACACGTGGCAAAGGTGTTAGGAGAACATTCACATGCAGGCATGGACAAGTCTGAATAAAGTTAAAATATGAAATAAACTACAAGTGTATAGCTTCATTTTATGTCAAAGCAGGAAGCTTATCATAGATCATTAAAACAAATGCTTCTTTAAGATTCGTTTCATCAAAACTGTAGCAACAGCCACATTAGAGAAACAACATAAAGAGCAGTAAACATAATTACCCGGGATTGTGGTCATATTCTCATCTCATATCGGAGCAAAATTTTTCAAATACAGTTATCAACAAATCAGTGAGAATCAGTGGAAATAATGAAGACACACCATCGCGAAATATGGGCTGTGGTAGAGTATTGCGGAATCTGCTCATGTTCCTTATGTCTTCTTCGTTCCTCCAGCCTCTGTAAACAAGCTCAACAACAATATCAGTCTCCTGAATAATTTCTCCGGGAATGACTGAAGTGTCCATGGTCAGGTTAAACACAATCTTCACGTTATGGGCGAAGGACATCCGATCCATCTAAAGAAGAAACATACATGTTTATGCTAATGAAATACTATTCCGAACAACGTGCTAACAAGTATAATCATACAAAAGTTAGAAAAAGTGATTCCATCATTGATAAATTAAAAGGCTAAATGAACGAGCTTAACACTATTTTACAATTGAATTTTTTGCAGTAGCGAGCGCCTCTTTTCCATCATAGACAAAATAGTGGGTTTTGGTGGGTTTTTTTAACGAACCTACAGTGGCTGTAAAAAATAAAACTTCACATTTTTTCTAATTACGTGTTGTTGTTTTTTTCAAGCCATTTAATGAAACGTTAACCATACCGACATTTCAACATTGTGATCACGTAAGGTAATTGCTGGTCGACCGCCTGAACAGACAACGTCTTTCGATTTAACCATCTGATAATCGCGCAGATACACTGGCAGATACAGAAATACTGAGATATCATATGCCGAAGACCACGATGTGGCTATTTGATGCCAAACTCGCAGCTGGTATTGTAGATTTGCAATCTCTCTGAAAATATAAGAATACGGAAGAGTTCTTGTATCTTCAGTGCATACAAATATTGTGTGAATGTTAGTAGGAGAACATAATTTATTTCCGCCATTTGTCATTTAAGGTATTTTTTTTCTTTTTCCGATAAGCATTACAAAATACCATTTGAATCAAAATTGTAAGAAACCATAGACTTTCACTTCGATCATATTATAAACTCCTGCTCTAGCCATCGGTTTCTTTGTTGGCTGTATGGGCGAGTCTGTGTTTTCTAAATGATTTTTTTTCTAATAATTGTATTTCAATTCTTTTGAATTCAAAATATGCATGAAAATGAATAAGGGTTGCATATTTCATAAACACATTTTTATTGTATTCATAAGACTAGAAATGTGTGACTTGAATACAAGTCCTGTAAAAGTGCTAGTATGGCTGATGAGTGGGCCTAAGATCCTGCTGACCAGTACGACACGCTGGCTGTTGTACATACAGCAATTGATTGCTCCTGTTAAAACATTGCATCGACACATGAACTCACCTTTCTGAATCTGTTTCAGATTGTATCAAATCAAGACTGAAGTCAAGTTGTGGTGCATTGTCTGTTTTTGAACTGATGTTCAGATACAAAGATTTCTTCCTCACAACAAAGAACTGATTACTGAAGTCGAGTATGTATGTTACTCTCATTTCGGAACCGTTCTCTGCGTTAAGAAAATCGAGGCACTCGACCTCTGTCATAAAGTCTACTTCAGTCGTAGTATTTACTGTCGGTTCAAGGTCTGGCAGACTGTATAATAACTGATCGATTTCTGACGAACGGGTGTAAGATAGGAAAACTGGAGTCATTGTTTCATCCATTACACCAGTATAGCCGACAACTTGGAAGTCCTTCAGAGAACATAATTTATTTCCGCCATTTGTCATTTAAGGTATTTTTTTTCTGTTTCCGATAAGCATTACAAAATACCATTTGAATCAAAATTGTAAGAAACCATAGACTTTCACTTCGATCATATTATAAACTCCTGCTCTAGCCATCGGTTTCTTTGTTGGCTGTATGGGCGAGTCTGTGTTTTCTAAATGTTTTTTTTTCTAATAATTGTATTTCATTTCTTTTGAATTCAAAATATGCATGAAAATGAATAAGGGTTGCATATTTCATAAACACATTTTTATTGTATTCATAAGACTAGAAATGTGTGACTTGAATACAAGTCCTGTAAAAGTGCTAGTATGGCTGATGAGTGGGCCTAAGATCCTGCTGACCAGTACGACACGCTGGCTGTTGTACATACAGCAATTGATTGCTCCTGTTAAAACATTGCATCGACACATGAACTCACCTTTCTGAATCTGTTTCAGATTGTATCAAATCAAGAGTGAATTCAAGCTTTGGTGCATTGTCTGTTTTTGAACTGATGTTCAGATACAAAGATTTCTTCCTCACAACAAAGAACTGATTACTGAAGTCGAGTATGTATGTTACTCTCATTTCGGAACCGTTCTCTGCGTTAAGAAAATCGAGGCACTCGACCTCTGTCATAAAGTCTACTTCAGTCGTAGTATTTGCTGTCGGTTCAAGGTCTGGCAGACTGTATAATAACTGATCGATTTCTGACGAACGGGTGTAAGATAGGAAAACTGGAGTCATTGTTGTTATAATGGCAATTGTTTCATCCATTACACCAGTATTGCCGACAACTTGGAAGTCCTTCAGAGAACATAATTTATTTCCGCCATTTGTCATTTAAGGTATAATGTTTTTTCTTTTTCCGATAAGCATTACAAAATACCATTTGAATCAAAATTGTAAGAAACCATAGACTTTCACTTCGATCATATTATAAACTCCTGCTCTAGCCATCGGTTTCTTTGTTGGCTGTATGGGCGAGTCTGTGTTTTCTAAATGTTTTTTTTTTTCTAATAATTGTATTTCATTTCTTTTGAATTCAAAATATGCATGAAAATGAATAAGGGTTGCATATTTTATAAACACATTTTTATTGTATTCATAAGACTAGAAATGTGTGACTTGAATACAAGTCCTGTAAAACTGCTAGTATGGCTGATGAGTGGGCCTAAGATCCTGCTGACCAGTACGACACGCTGGCTATTGCACATACAGCAATTGATTGCTCCTGTTAAAACATTGCATCGACACATGAACTCACCTTTCTGACTCTGTTTCAGATTGTATCAAATCAAGACTGAAGTCAAGTTGTGGTGCATTGTCTGTTTTTGAACTGATGTTCAGATACAAAGATTTCTTCCTCACAACAAAGAACTGATTACTGAAGTCGAGTATGTATGTTACTCTCATTTCGGAACCGTTCTCTGCGTTAAGAAAATCGAGGCACTCGACCTCTGTCATAAAGTCTACTTCAGTCGTAGTATTTGCTGTCGGTTCAAGGTCTGGCAGACTGTATAATAACTGATCGATTTCTGACGAACGGGTGTAAGATAGGAAAACTGGAGTCATTGTTGTTATAATGGCAATTGTTTCATCCATTACACCAGTATAGCCGACAACTTGGAAGTCCTTCAGTGTTACAAATGGTTCTCCATCTAGACAAAGGAAAACATATGTAAGACGTATGATAGATAACTTAGTTTTAATACTAAAAATTCCAATTTCTCATCTACACGTCATACCCAGTAAAAGCCAAAATTTCATTTATAAGTGTGCCTCCTGCACCTACCTCCTCCACTCTTGCTGCTCAGTGCGAAACTAAGGCCTTGGAATGGTTGCAACAAGATACAGGTTCTTACAACAAAGTAACTCTCACTTTACATGACACATTTATACTGGCACTGCTATTCTTTCATCTTATTATCATTGTTGGAATCATTAGACTATAATATAATCTGAATAGCACAGAAATATCGTGAACAACACAAGAACGTTACTGATGATTATTACAATATAGTATCAGGCGAATGCTTTTCATTCTTTAGACAATTACATATACATAAAAATTTACTTACTGTTCAAACTGACATCATCTGTTGCCAATGTGAAGTTATTTGGCATGTATATGTTGAGAAATGACGATCCAAGTGTTCCAGCGGTCACTACTAATTGTGACGTTATCTTGGATCTTTGTTTTCTACCCAGAAAGTGCGGCTGTTCCTGGTTCACATTAAGATCAGGCAAATGCACGAATGCATAATCTCCAAAAATAAATGTTTCGTACAGTAACTTTTCTTTATCTAATGAGGATATGTACATAACTGGACGAAGTATGGTCCCGAGTTCTGCATTTTCTAAAAGAGAAGACAGAGAAGAAGCTCAGGCTTCCATGATTATACAGACAATGTACACGTTGAAAGAAAAATATTTCAGTTATCAGGAGAAGTCAGCAGGTATTGCCAATCAATTTCAGCAAACAAAAAGTATACGTTAATGATCAATTAAGCAAACTAACAGTATATGTTTATTATCCATTAAGAAAACTAACAGTATATGTTTATGATCAATTATAAAAGCTTGTTTATGATCAATTATGAAAGCTAACAGTATATGTTTATGATCAATTAAGCAAACTAACAGTATATGTTTACGATCAATTAGCAAACTAAGAGTATCGTTTACGATCAATAAGCAAACTAAGACAAAATGTTTATGATCAAATAAAAATATAGTCAACAAAAACTGCCGCATTTAACGGTAAATGGCAAAAGTAGTTTCTACTTTGCAACCAAAGAAGCACGCATGGAGATCAGCTGTAGATTTATTACCAAGCATACAAATTGATGTATTATCCCCTTTAAAATCAAACAGGGTGTGAATAAAAGCTCCGCAGGAATCACTATCATCATAAATCGGGGAAAATAACGCTTGCACACTAATGACTGTTTGCAACAAGATATGTTTTATTCGTCGTAAGTTAACACTACCTGGGACATGAAGTCTGAGTGTCCCTGACACCTTTTGCAGTCGAAGTGTTTCGACTGTTAACGGAAAAATCATATCCAGTTCCGAAGAAGGACGAAGCGAAGTCTCCTGAAAGCAAACATGGCAATTTAATCCTTAGAATCATTCCTTAGCATTACTTAGACAAAAAGTCACATATACCACTAGACCTACAGCAACAATAACAAAACAGTGTAAAAGATCGAAAATCTCAGATGATGTGTTATTAAAATCTCTTGTGTTCGCACAATTGCACCCGTTCCTGCTAGAAAAATGTTGTTATCTTTCTTAAGCTTTGCCATTAAGACTTTAATAACTATAGTTACAATACAAATACATGGTATGCAAGGAATAAACTGTCTCACGCTTAAAATCCAACAATCTTACAATGGAAATATTTTATCAAACACGACACAGCAACCAAGCAACCGACCATTTTAACATTACCAGCTAACGCTGCAGAGTATAAAGTTTATTTCTCGGTGGAGTATAAATCCTTGTGACATTAAAGAAAATACAACAGTGTGTTTTTTTTCGAAACAATATATCTGTTGTTTTATTTAAAATGTTCCTGTAAGTTTTGAAAACAGACGGAGTAAGAAACCCGCTGATTCTCATAGAGTTTCACATAAATACCTTAAACGTTTCTACTTCATAAGTTGGAGTTTCCACATCACGTACTGGTTGTCCATCCATGTTCACCCATGTGAAGTTTGTTTCTAGCAAGTCCGATGTACCTTGAACCTCAGATAAAAATAAAAAATAATAAAGAGCAATCAAGTGAAGAGGACACAAAATAAATACTGATACAATTGGTTGGTACTTGGTTTTCAGGATGTTTTGAGTCCGGTGGATTTAATTGAACCAATAATAGTTTCTGACAAAAATGTAAAATTATAATTTTTTGGACTTGCCTATTCGTGTAACTAAATTCATTCATACCAGAAGATTGGAGCCGTTAAGAAATACCGACATGGTATCTACAGCTGTGTTTGTTATGTTCAGGACGATACAGAACGTGTAGACAAGAGTTTCTCCAAGTGACACCCGGGCTCGAGCTTCTGTGGACTGGAGTAAAAAGTAACTCCTCTCTTCATCTATCTGTCCCCAACCAAATGTTACGGTTCCTGAAATGTCCAAAAGTGCTCACGTTTTACTTTTGAGGAATATTATTTACTTTATTCTTGTTTTTTAACATAACTATTAAAATTGATCTTCCCATTCACGTCTAAAAATAATATTATGTATTAAATATTTAATCTAGGTGATTTTAGAAATCAATATAATGCATTTTAAATGGAATATTTTTGGTGCATTGTGCAATTATTCCCTATTAAACCCTTTTAAGATTAAAAATTAAAAACAAATAGTGTAGAAGACTTACCAAGAATGAGTACTGCTATCCGTGATAAATGCATTGTAAACATTTCTACTGGAGGGAATAACCGACTGAAATCAGCAACGCAGTGCTTCAAGCACGAAGTCTTCTTTATTTGTTGCCGATGGTAAATTGTGGCCATAAAGTGTTTTATTAGTAAATTTACGAGATAACTTTAATAAGTCTGGACGAAATTAGAGAATTTCCAATAGTTCTTCTTGTAAACTAGATATTTATTTTGGCAACAATAACGGTTTATCAATGATGCTACAAAACAGAAATACTTTTCATTCGGTGACCAGATACTCCGAACATTGCCGGCAATTAATAAAGTACACTGGGTTTTTTTACCGTCTTATTCACATTTTGAGACCGGAAAATGGATAAATGACCATTATTTAAATTTGCTGTCCACGTGCAACACAGATTTCTGTAATACTTTTCTTCTTTTTTATTATCAAAACTTGCAAGAACACGCAATTAAAATTAATGACTGAACAAATGTGTAAAATGTTTCTCGTTTCGATTGTTTCTATCAATTTTACAAATACTGATCACTATACGGACCAGGACGCCGTGTTTTGGGGGATGATGTATGTGTTCTAATTGTTGATTAAAGCTCTCTTCAAATACAGGTATCATAAATAACACTATCCCAATAAATGGAAAACTGTACTTAGTCTGAATTATAAAGAAGATACAGTTTCATGTCGTTTAATGGGAGTTTTCCCGCTAGAAATGGCCAATCCTACTATCCCCTCACCCCCACCAATTAATTGGAGTGACCTACAGACCTCCTACACAGCAGGACTTTTATTCTATATTAGATTTTGTGTTTTCATCTAGCAATGACTTTTTACAATATGAAACTATTTTACTATGTGACATGAACACAGATGTTTTATGTTCTAAATCTTACCTTCTTTTACAGTGTCTTAATTCATTTATAAACATGTTTAATCTTACACAAGTGATAAAAGAGCCAACTAGAATATGTTCAACCAGCTCTACAGCCATAGACCTTATCCTTGTTTCAGATAGTGATAAAATATCTCAATCTGGTGTTATTCACACAACTTTTAGTGATCATAGTATGGTTTAATGTACTAGAAAACTAACAAAATGTTATTTTGGTTCTCACAATACTGTTACTTTAAGGTCTGCTAAGAATTACAACAAAGAAAATTTTCAAGCCAGGCTCCTATGTATTGATTGGACTCCAGTTATTCTAAGTGATAATGTAAACAATGCATGGGTTTGTTTTAAGCAATTATTTTTATCAGTATTAGACAGTATTGCACCTGTAAAGCAAATAAGAATCAAGCAAAGGTCCCAACCTTGGATGGATTCTGACACTCTCCAGGCTATAGCAGAAAGAGATAAAGCATTTCATAAATATAAACATGATAAATGTCAGGACAATTTTGAAACTTTTAAGTCTTTAAGAAACCATGTACAGCAGTTAGTGCATAAAGCCAAGAAAGATTTTTTTACCAATAGCATTGAGCAAAATAAAACTGACTCTAAAGCTTTATGGAAAACTCTCAAAGGCCTTGGTTTACCTTCTAAAAAGCATCTACAGACTCAAGTTCAAACATTTGTTTAAAGATAAATTAGAATATTTGTTTTGAAAAGAAACTTATTGCTGAGACATTTAACAGTTTTTATACTGCTGTAGCCTGTAAATTAGTTGAAAAGCTTCCTAAATGTGTACAAAAGTTTGGTTGTAATTTTGTGAGCAGTTTTTACTCAAGTAAAGGTGTTATTCCTAACAGTTTTTCATTTAATTTGGTAAGTGAAACCAAAGTATTAAAATATTTACAGTCTCTAGGTTTAAACAAAGCGACTGGACTAGATGGCATTTCCTCTCGTTTCCTAAAGGATGGGTTACCTATTATTGTTGGTCCTATAACACACATTATAAATCTTTCACTTATTCAAGGTATTATTCCAGATGAACTCAAATCTGCTAGAGTTGTCCCCCTTTTTAAAAAGAATGATAAATTATCAGTTGGTAACTACAGACCAGTCTCAATTTTAAACATAGTGTCTAAAGTTCTTGAAAAGGTGGTCTATGATCAGGTTGAATCTTATTTCACGGACAAAGATCTGTTGTATAAATTTCAATCTGGCTTTAGAAGTGGATTTTCCACTGACACTTGTCTTATTTACCTGACAGACTTCATTAGAAAAGAAGCTGACCAAGGTAACTATGTAGGTATGCTACTACTGGATTTACAGAAGGCCTTTGATACAGAGAACCACTTAATCCTAATTATGAAGCTGTCAGCTTCTGGCCTGGGTAAGGACATTGTTAGGTGGTTCAGCTCATATCTTTCAGATAGACAGCAACTTGTTGATATCTACAGCCACTGTAACCTGTGGTGTGCCACAAGGCTCTATTCTTGGGCCACTGCTTTTCCTGATTTACGTTAATGATATGTCAGCAGTGATAAAAAACAAATTGTTACTTTACGCTGATGATTCAGCTATTGTGGTGTCTCACAAATGTTTGTCCAGAGTGGAACAAGCTCTGACTGAAGATTTGCACTTAGTTAGTCAGTGGCTCATTGACAATAAATTACATAACATCTCGGTAAAACCGAGTCCATTGTTTTCGGGTCAAAGCACAAACTTAAGTCTAAGTCCGTTCTTGACATTAATTGTAACGGCACCTCCATTCAACCTACAAAGTCAGTTAAATATCTTGGGGTCACTCTAGATCAGCATTTATCATTTGCCTCTATGGCCGATGCTGTTCTTAAGAAAGCAAATTCACGTCTTAAATTCCTTTACCGCAAAAAAGAGTTTCTTTCAGAATTTACGAAAAAGCTGCTTATTATGTATTTGGTACAATGTCACTTGGATTATGCCTGCTCAGTTTGGTATAATGGTTTATCTCAAAGTTTTAAGTACAAGCTACAAACCACTCAGAATAAAATGATAAGATTTGTACTTAATCTGGATGCCCGAGCCAGCATTCGTAAAGAACATTTTAATCATCTTTCTTAGTTACCTGTTGAGAAAAGGGTTCATCATTTAATGTTATGTCATGTTTTTAAGGTTAGGAACAATTTGGCTCCTGGTTACATGGATGAATTTTTTGTATCTCAAGACTCTGTCCATGGCTACAATACCAGGTTCAGCAATAAAGGTGGATATGGTCTCCCTAAGGTAAAAGGCTCCGGCTCAAAATCATTTTGTTTTTTAGCGTCCAAACTTTGGAACAGTTTACCCTCATTTTTAACAACAATAAAGCATCTTAACAATTTTAAAGTCTCCATTAAAGATTTCTTAATGAAAAACTTATAATAAATATTTTAACGTTTTAGCACGGATATTCATGATCTTATTTTTTGTTTTACTTACTTATTTCGGCGTAGGTGAATTCTGCTGTGACAGAAAGTTTTTAAATTTACAAAGTAGATTAATTTTTTCCTTTATATTGTATACCATACCCACTGTGATAGTTTGATAATAACAAAGTGATACTTATTTATTATTATTTTACTTTTTACTAGTTTGCCTCTCTGGGTCATGCAACCAATACAAAGGACCGCAATGGAAATAAGTGCTTGCACTTTATTGCGTTATCCTTGGTATTTGAAGCATTCCATGGTTATCTCTGCTTCTAAACATTTTATATGATTGTTATTTGTTGGTAATATTTATTTTTATTGTTCACATGTATAAAAATTAGGTAAACCATTGTTGTTTCCATAGTTTCCTATGCCGAAATAAATCTATCTATCTATCTATCTACCAAAAAGAAGGGAACACACACAAAGAACTTTCGGTGTAATTTAATTACAATATTTAAGCCCTACTTACAGTCATTTTTATGTAACATGTGATGATATTTCATTAATCGTATTGCTAGAAAAAAAATCGCTTTATTTTAAGAAGGTAATTCATAAGACAAAAACTATGACAACAAATACAAACAAATACAATATTTGCAATATAAAAAGTTAGTCAAAATGAAGAAATTGCTTATTTTCAATGAGGCCTTCTAAAAGGGATAAACGAAAAACATATATTAACAACATTTAAAAACATCAATTATTCTTACACTCACATATTATACACAAATTAAACCCTGATACAATAGCTACAAAAGCTGGGGCTTTTGCTTTTATTAACTGTTAATCATAAAATATTTTAATAATAGTGTAAGATTAAAAATATAATATACCGGTATGCTCGTATACATGTCTTTTAAAATTAAGTAAACAAATATAAAATCTAAAAATCAATATAAAGAATAAAATAACGTGGAAATTTAATGAAAGGTGGAGTAACAATGAATTTCATTGGTAATTCAGTTAAATAAAAATCAAACAATTACAAATCTTAGCTGTCTTCTAATCTCTACATCGATATTAAGAACCCAGTAAACTTGAGAAAAGGCATATCAAAAGTAATTATTTACCATAAACGGTTTTCAAGGATACGTCATGAATCAAAATCTTTAATTGCACATCAGTTACCATAGATTCATACATTTACTCTTCAAATCGACAACGTATATAAACCAGTCTAATGTATCAAACTATGCCTGTGTTCCCCGATAATGGAATGATAAAAGTGTTTAGATTCATACTATATGCACTTTTATGTTATGGTGAATAATGTTTCAGTACCTGAAAAATTAAGTGAGATCATAATTACTGTTATACATATTATATGTTTATAGAGCGAATTAAACGGTTCTGATAACCGGTATCTCTATGTTTCTTTCATATTTAAACATTACATGCTACCAGTTCTGTGTCTTTTTCACAACTCGATCCATTATTTCTTTATCTGAATATTTACAAATGGTTCAGGTGATGTTTCAGCTGTCGGCCAATCACCTCGCTGACTATCAAACGTATCGTCTACAACGAATGAGGAGCTTGTACTATTTGTGTCCATATTGCTTTCCGTATCCATATCGCTTTCCCCGATATCTTCATCTACATGCAGTTCATTCTCTGTTTCATTTATATCCATTTCATCATCAGACTGCGAGACTGAGTGCAGTTCGTGGCCGTTTTGCTTTTGTGCTTGCGTCTCATGCAGATCAAGGTCTGACGAGCTTTGATCGCAGATAACAAGTCGTTTTGGAACAGTTTCACTGCTTCCACCTACCCCGCTATCATTGCTGCCGCTCGCACAACTATTCAAAGATTCTGGCAATGCACTGTCCTGTTGAGAGTCATATTCTGGAATACCAACTTTTAATAGATCCATTTGTACATCACTTGGATTGGTGTTCACTTTTCTTTCTTGGCCGCCGTTCATATGATCTCCAGAATGTTGACGTTTCAACATTTTCTCTTGTTCGCTGCTATCAATCATCATATTCATGTTCTTCTTTGCAATATTTGTTTGTTTATCTGCCGAAGAAAGTTTCCTTTTTGATCCCCTCAGTCCTGTTCCCTCATGTGAGCTTTCAGATTCCGTTGAATCCTCGTCTGTTTTAGAATTGCTATGTTTGGAACTCTTCTTCCTGAATGATTTTGTTTTCTTTCGATCACCTTCCTTTTGCTGCAATGACAACTCGTCAACTATACTTTTGTTGTGTTCATGTCCCCGACGTTCTACTACTTTTTCCTTTTTCTCACATCCTTTTCTTTGTCCGTTGCTGACTAAAGCATTGCTCTGTCCCTGTGCACCACCTTGACATATACAAATGAAACTATTTCTTACCAGATGCTGGTCTTCCTTAATATATCGGACAATATCCTTGTGATAGCCGCATGCTTCTACACAGCGTACGATGGCATTTATGACATCATTTATGACATCATTATACATATTTCTATCTGTCATAAGAGCAAACAGCTTTTTCCACAACTCTCTAGATTTTGAAGGCTTCGCAGGTTCCTTTTCTTCACTAAAGTTTTCAACAAAACAGTTAAATTCTTCGCCACAGCATCTTAAACTATCAACAACCAAACACATGGATACTCGTTCAACAAGAAGACATCTAGTGCACACCTTAGGCACTTCAATCACTTTCGTAAGTTGAGTTTGGTAAGACAACAGCACGCTTTCTACAAGAACTTTGTTGCTAGATTCTAAATTCCAGAGACAAAAGAGTATGGTCCTGTAATCACGGCATTGTACCATTATCAAAAGTCTTCGCGTGCGCTGCGATTCATCTGCGTATTCAATTTCTTCTTTGGTTAGCAGTTGTGCTTTACTGAAAAATTCTTTGTTAAAAGGATTTTCAAACTGTATGATCTGCTGGAACATCTCATTAATAGCTCTGATCAGACATCCACGCTTCCACGTTTCTGCAAAATGATTTGAATTAAAAATATAACAATAAAACATACAAATAAAACAAAACGTGCCTATTTGTACCAGCATAATTTGAAATCTTAAAGTTTGTATGTTCTATTGACGGTTGCACTCACTTCAGTGAACAACGATAGTGACATTACCAAAATAAAGTAATCACCGGTGTGACCCACTGTTGGTCGTATGTTGGCTTTTTTATGCTACCTTCTTTAGGTTGCTGCAATCAAGTGGTTAGTTGCGTTAGCGCTGCTTCGAATCCATATGTGTGTCTGTATCATTGTAGTTAGTGTATACATTTATATGATAACCTGCATTTCTTACTGGATTGTGTTATATTAACCGCAGCAAAAAAGGGTTAAGTTAGAGCCTGCGAATGTCAAATGTGTTGCTTATATTTTAATTCCTTAGCTTTAGTGAAAACATTATGAGTTTCTGAAACTTTTATGTTTAGGTTGACAAAACATTGTCTTTTCTGTTCTAATATATAGTATTCAATAAATAAACACTCACCTTCTTTGAGTTCGATTGATAGCTGAATTCCTTTGTCTTCTAACCACTTCCCAAATCTTTCTTCCATATCAGTGGTTGATGTCCATTCTTGTGCTACTGCACTAACACCATGCAAGAATGACGCCACATAGGATAGCCCCTCAGACAAAAGTAGATGTCCAACTGGGTTTAGCCATGTCACATAAGATTGGGTTTGAATGTTGCTAACTTCTCCCGATGCCAGCTCTGGAACCTCATTTTCATTGATCCAAACATATTCGCTATCAGAATTCAGTGAATCCTGACTTTTGTGGTCCGGATCTACAAATCCTCTCGGTGTTGTTTCATTGGATGTGTTTCTGTTTATAATGTCATGCAGTAACGCACTGTCTTCTCCTTTTATCCCCGGTGGCGCTTGTGAACTATTGTCAGCCATGGCCTAAACCCTGATACAGAAACCAAAAGAAGGTTTATCACACATTCCTCTCTATCTTGTGTTCTTTGATTTGCATTTATATTTTCCATTTTGTAACATAAACAACCAATAAAAAATTAAAACTTTCACTTATATCTTTTGTTTTTATCGTATATTATCGAAACTAGGTTATCAATAAACTAATTGTCTAGACTAAGTGTTATTTTCTAGATAAAAAAAAACACACTAGAGTTTTGACCAATATTTTTACTAATCAGAAACTTAACCTGAAAGATAGACAATGTTTGCACCTGAGGATGAATGCTGAAATTTTCATTAACTCTGTGAGGGATTAAAGATTAACATGGATGATGATCTTGAATCTGCACGTAGACTAGCTGCTACGTGTAAACATTACATAGCCACACCTCCCGGGAAAATCTAATTCTAAACCTTCTGACAGGTAAAAAACCTTTCTGAAAGTCTCCTGTTAAACTGACAACTCATTTAGATTTTTGGTTTCAAAACATTTGATCAAGTTCAAAACATAGTAGTAGTATAATAGGTTTTTCAATTATTCTTTTGAAAAAGGCCCCTTTTAAGATGGTATCATTTGTCACAATATACTTTTAAAGTAGGGGGGAGTGTGGTTTCCTATTTCAATAACATTTCATGTTATTTAATAGTTATAAATCTTCTTATTACTTCAGATATTAATTATAGGGAATATAAATGTTACAGGTCAATCAGGAATTATAAAAAAATTAGAAATATGAAACAATTTCTCTCACTTAGTGTAGCCTTATTGCCGGGAGTCCAAACTTCCAAATTATCCATCATAGTATTAAACTACAGTCACAGGAAGGTTGTCTATATCAAGGTTAACAATGTCTTAGAATTTAGTTCAATAAACTTTACTAGAACAATAGCAAAACATGTTTCTCCCAGTGACTGCAAAAGGAAAATTTGACATTCATGTTTGCATTGTTTATATTATTGTTCTAGTAAAGTTTATTGAACTAAATTCTAAGACATTGTTAACCTTGATATAGACAACCTTCCTGTGACTGTAGTTTAATACTATGATGGATAATTTGGAAGAGGAGCTAATCGTCATCATTTATATTTGAATAAATTAAAAATTTCGCATTAACAAACTCGTGTCACAGGCAAGATAACCCATGAACGATATCAACCAATGGCTTCATTTAAGGAATGCATAAACAATTTTGCACCCGTAAAAAGCGAGCAGAAATTCTATAATACATTTGACAGTATATCTATGTTTTGACCTTGACCTAATGCAGGATGCACATTATGCAATATTTTAGGACTGTATATACCAATGAATTCGTCCTTGAGTGCGACATCTAGCTGCACCCTTTCGCATTGTTTTCAAGCGCGTGGTGTTTGCAAAACATAATGGTTCATCTGCTGCAAACTAAATTTGTTCACACATACACGAACATCCTATAGACGAGTATTTTTGTTTGTGTTTTTGTAAATGTTGCTTTTTAAGTCATTTAAGAATACTAACTAATCCATGTTGCAGCCGACACCTGACCCCGTTTCGAACTAAGAAACACGGTTTCCCAAAAAGTATTAATAGAATGGAATTTCCGTGTTTATTAAGGTTTTCAGTCATTATCATTATTTGCATGATTTAGCTTAGGCTAAAAATGGATCTCCCATGCTCACAATTTGTTGGGTTTTTTTTTGTTTTGGGGGGGGGGGGGGGGGGGCCATTTAAAATTCGGTTTACTTTATTTAAGAATGCCATCAATAAGGCTAAATACTATTTTTGTTTCAGACAAGCTGCAATTTTTTTACTTAAATTGCCGGATCCATTACATGATTTTACCATAAACCCTCACCACATCCAAGTCATTTCGCGTCCTAAATAGGAACTGCACTATAATGTAACACGAAGTTCAGTGATTGAAAGACCTAAATGCGGAATTTCGTTGCGTTTAAACATAAAACGCCGTTTCTTTAATAGATTTTGGGACAGGGAAGTACATTGCAGCTAAAGGCGGGAAGTCTTGGTGATTTGAATGCTGCTACGAGTGTATATCAGGGTGTGGCGAAGGAAGACCCTGGGTTACCTATCGGGCATTATTTCAGACCCAGGGGACATTAGGGTAGAAACACATACCTTTCGTAGGCTAGGCGGACGAAAAGTTGTTTTCGTCGATGCCCACGAAGGAGGGATAGCTGTTATAACTCAAAACCAAACACGGGCAATAAGTTCTTTTCAGTCGATCTTTTTGTTGCTTCGTTGTGAGTAACTTCAGTACTTCTCGCCTACATTAACGACACCGGAAATGCGTGCTAAGTAATTGGACTACACGTACATGTCGTGGAAAAGCATATCCATTCTATTAAATTTCATTTATGCCCCGATTCAACTGATGCCAAATTAATTCAAGAAAAAAAGTTCAACACTGTGCAATTAAACAAGTTTTAATAGATATTTTATATACATAATTTCATAAACTTTTACTGTCAAAAGGAGACTGCAACATGGAAAACTGATACAACTCAAGACAGTGCCAGTATTAGTGTGATATCTCTGGGATGTCCATCAACAAAGAAACAGAAAAGCCTGTTTCAGCTTGGATAATTAATGGGGTACGCCACGGTAAAGGTGCCTTTGGTCATACTTTTTTTTATATTTCAGTTGTTACTTTATTTAGAAAGCACTTAAAATTATCTGTTTTTAATGAACAAATATAGAATTCGGTACACATATTGACATTGTTTTTTTCCCCGTGAAATGCATAGCAAGTAACGCGTCAGTTCAATTTTATGAAGTCATTTCAAGAATTGACGTCAAACTGGCCAAAAGTACCTTTCCCCATGACGCGCCCCATTTTACATTCAAGATATTTGTTCTCTGTACCAGTGCGTAACATCTGATTCAGTCAAATTCAGCTAACAAATACAGCACTGCTTTTTGAATGTCAGCTCCTGACAGCATAACTTTCTCATCACTATGATTGTAAAGTCAGTTCATGTTATTTTAAAACTGAGGTACCAATTACAATTCAGCCAACAAGTTTTCAACAAAACATGGGTCATTTTGTTCAAGACTTTGAAAATAGTATTTTACTCGATGTAATATTATAATAATATAGTTAATCACTAACTAATATTCAACTTCTGCTTGCAACAAACATCATTAAAACACTCTGTAATAATGGAATGATATTCCTGTGAAAACCATACTGACTTCTGTAGTAACCTGAACACTTCTATGATACCGGTATAACTCTGTGGGTGAGAGAGTGATAAAAAATAACAATCAGAATCTTTAACAAGATACAAACTAAGTACTCTGGCTTTCTTTGTGCCATAAAGTTGGATAGACTGCCATCAGATTTTTAGATCCTATTTGGAAATATTACTAGACAAACTAGGAATCTAAAAAGCTTAGCTAAGCTTTTTAGATGCTGGACACACTAAATATTTAAATGTGCAAGCTTAAAAGTATGTAACAGTTCGGTTATAAAAGTCACAATTGTTATCTAATATTAGTCATACTCACAAATGCCATCGTAATGTTTTTATGTAAAAGTTAATCAAAATGATAGATTGAAAGGTATAATGCCCATTTTATACTTATTTGCATGTGTTTGATGAAATCTGAATGATCCAATAATGCATTTAAACCATTACAGAGAATAAGTATGTTGTGACTTTAAATCGTTCAATAGTAATACTGCATGTTTGCATATTTTATAAGTTTCTCTAGTAATTCAAATTTAATAAACAATTTATATCAGTTTCTTTCTGAATTCACAATGTTTTAAAATTCCTGAAAATCAGTTATTCTAAAGAAAAAGAGACTTCATAAGTGTTTATATCCGTTGCACAAAACCTATTAAAGTACCGAGAATTACCACAAAAATATTTGTTGACAATGCAGTGATTTGCAATGAAGTTTAATACAAGATTCTTTACAAATATATTCCAGAATCTAAACAGATGGAGTTGTTCGTGATATCAGAGCCAGACAAATTATATCCATTCAATAATATTTCAAAATTTAATTATAAATCTAAAGGGCCACAGAATGGTTTTATTTCAAGATTGTTAGGACAAACTTTAAAGTAACTGGTCAATTTTCCAGCTACATGTACAAATAATTGTAAATCTGAATTTAATAAAAGAACAAACAATGAGGGAATGTTCAGATCATGTGACAGAAATAATTGATTATAAAAGTATGGAGTGGAATCAGTTCAAAGGGAACTAAGATACTCCACAAATATTAAATGTATTATGAAAGCACCATATTAACACAATACAGAAACATTAATTGCAAGTAATTTGCAACTTCAAATATTATGCATGATAGACAAAGATCTCCCAGTAAATATTATACATGTACTAACATATTCTATTATATTTGATTAAAAATCCAGTTTGAAATATGGTCTGCTAACTTGTTTTGGTGGAATGTCAATCAGAACTTCTGTTTATGGGAAAAACAAAGTTTATTATATACCGGGTACTTATGTTACTAGTATATTTTTGATGTAAGCAGATTACAGCATCATGGGAATTATTTGCCAATTTTAAAGCTTCTTGGCCCAAGATCATAAAATTCAGATTGGAGGCCAGTCCAACATCACAAGCATCTGATTGGCTGTAATGGCAACCAGTTGCCATTTCAGCCATTCAGATGCATGAGATTAGAGACTGTTCTCAGTTTTAGTTTATGATCTTAGGCCCTAAGATATGAAATTCCAGTGGAGCACATGACAACCATTTTGAAATTTTTCTGGGGGTCCAGGAGGCCCTTGTGCCAGGGGCCAGCAAGGCCCCCATGGATCCAGAGCCCATATAAACTGAATTCATTGTTAAAGTGAAAAACTACTATTGTCCAATTTGGATGCTTTTTACAGTAAATGCATGTAGGAATATTTAAGGTATCCAAATGTTCTATTGCAACAATATGAATTCTTAAATATTATACAAATACATGTATTGTATTATTTCTTATAAGTACTGTGCAGACATTGTGCAAACTTTGCAAAAATTTCAGCCAACCATTTTATTGTGCTGCTGCCCTTCACTGAAAATTATTCAGTCAATTCTTAAGTCAACACCTTGCAAAGAATGCAAACACATGTTGACTTGAAATATGAGAATACACACTCAAACTATTAATTTAATTTTTGGGGTGGAATTATTATTATTTAAAAACACTGTGTAAATGATCACCACATATTATTATGATATGTACCTAAAACTGGACATATTCTTTCATCTTCAACAATCACCTTTTGCAAATTCTGCATATCAAATATAAGTTCAAGAGACTAGTTAGCTCAGAAGCACTTATAAGAAACAACATTGTATAGATTAAAGAGTTGTGTAAAATATATATGTTAACCCTTTCCTCCATTGAAACACCTTTATTGCTAGGGTGAACAGTTTAGATCCAGATCAGCCGGCTCATCTGTGTTTGCTTTTTGATTCATTAGGTGATTTCTGACCAGAATGTGACCAGTGCAGATCCTGATTGGACGTCACAGATGTGCCGGCTGATCTGGATCTACACTGGTCGCACATGCGTAAAAATGCGTATATATGGAGGAAAGGGTTAAGTAAAGTATACCTGCAAGTATGTATAATCTCAGGAATACAAGAGTAATCTAGCAAATAAAACAAAAAAAACATGAGTGTAAATAAAGCACATTTGTTTAACCCCTTTCTGAATATATGGCTTGTGCAAACAGTGATGATCCAGATCAGCTGGCACATCCATGCCATCTGATCATAATCCGCACCGTTTGCCTATTGGTCAGAAATAACCTGATGAATCAAAATGTGAAACGTGTAGATCCTGATCATATGGCAAGGATGTGCTGGCTGATCTAAATCTACACTACTCACCATGGGATAACAGCCATATCCCAAGTCATAAAGGGTTAACCTGTAAATTACTTGGTAAAAGGTTAAATTTTGAGAAATACATTATGCAAAAAAGACATCATAAATAATGAATATCATTACTACCCTCAGAGATTTTCCTGGAAGATCTCTTAACCCTTTCCTCCATATACATGCTTTGTGGCATGGGCGAACAGTGTAGATCCAGATCAGCCAGCACATATGTGCCATCTGATTAGGATCTGCACTGTTTTCTTTTCGGTCAGAAATAACCTTTTAAATAAAAAGCGAACAGTGCAGATCCTAAACAGACAGCACTGACTTATCGGCTGATCTGGATCTACTCGGTTCACCCATGCGTATTTATGGAGAAAAGGGTTAATAATATAGAACACAAATAGACTGTATGAACTGTCCATGATGTAGGTAATGTAGATTGCACTGTTCTTGTTTGGATGAAATGTCCACTTGTATATCATTCCTTCAGTACAGACGCTTTTCATACCTGAAAATACAAAATGAATTAACTATATTAGATTTCTTAAAACTTACTCCATGGGATATGGCTTTTATCAGTGTGTGACCAGTGAAGATCTAGATCAACCTGCACATATGTGCAGCTTGATCTGGATCTGACCTGGTTGCTTTTAGATAACTTGTGACCAAAATTTGCACCAAAACTTCATGCAAATTATGAAACTCATGTTGACACATAGAATTTTAATCAACCCTTTCCTCCATATATACACATTTACGAGTGTGTGACCAGCGTAGATCCAGATCTGCCGGCACGGATGTGCCGTCTGATCAGAATCTGCACTGGTCGCATTTTGGTCAGAAATAACCTAACCAATCAAAAAGCAAACAGTGCAGATCCTGATCAGACGGCACGTATGTGCCGGCTGATCTGGATCTACACAGGGATTTTCATCAGTAAATTGGGAAGAGGCCCTGGCCTTTCCAATTGGGAAATGTATGAGTGATAATTGTTTAATTTGGGAAAACAAAATTTATTGAAAGATGGGTTCTAGTTCATAAAATTGAATAGTAATAGGTATTTTAACCTAAATCTAATTTTTCAAGCACTTCAATTTTCAGACTTCAGTTTTCAAACACCCATCAAAGGAGTTTAACCATTTTTTGGACATCTTACCTAGCAGTTTGGGAAGAGTTTCTGCTGCAGTTGGGAAAAAATACTATATTTTTGGATTGGGAAAAGGCCTTTTATAGGCTTCTGTTATGTAAGGATGAAAAGCCTTGCTACACTGTACGCCCATGCAATAAAGGTGTGTCAATGGAGGAAAGGGTAAAGTTTTTTTAACAGCATATCTGTAAAATTACAATAATGATTTTTTGCCCCACTGGAATTGGTCTGTCTGATTGTCTCATTTCAGCCAATGACTGGTCGCCATTTCAGCCAATCAGATGCTTGAGATTTGAGACTGGTTTCCATGCTATGTTTTATAACCTTGGGCACAGTCCGCAAATAGATTATCATTGACTATAAAAACAGAGAAATTTCACCCTTTACTCCATATGTACAGGTTTTACAGCACATGTAAACAGTGTGTGCATCCTTGCTGTCTGATCAGGATCTGCACTGTTCACTTTTTGAGTCTTAAGGATATTTCTGACTGAGAAGCGAACAATGAAGATCCAGATGTCTCAGCTGATCTGGATCTACACTGTTCCCACACATGACGAAACCTGTATACATTTATATATTGTGTTAAAGGTTAAACGAGTCATAACAGCTTCCTAATGCATGGATCACATAACAAAACTCCATTACAACACAATCTTCATAAAATACACTTAGTACAACACAGGGGAATGAGACAAACAAAATTTTGCTCATCTCTTCACCTTGATTAAATCAATACACAGAGGCTCTCGGCAAAAAAACAACATCATTTAAATGACATACTTACACCAAACATGAAGATGTAAACATAAATTATCTTTGTACTTTGATTAGAAAGAAAGAAAGTGATATTGAAAGTGAAAGCTGAAACAAAGCCTAGTAAGAACATAATGTAAAAATATGGCATATTTACTTATTTTGCCTTAATGATACACTAGAGGGAACATTTAAGTGAAGAGATATTCATTAACAAGCTGATACATTATACAAACTGAAACAAAGAACAAGACACATTCCAGGATCAAGAAACAACATTCCAGGTATAATCCCTTTACTCCATAGATACACCTTTATTGCAAAGGTGAACAGTGTAGATAAAGATCAGCCAGCACATCCTTGCCATCTGATCAGGATCTAAACTATTCGCTTTGAGATTCATTTGGTTATTTCTAATCAAGAAGCAAACAGTGTAGCTCTAGATCATATGCCTGATCTGGATCTACACTGGTTGCACATGCCTTAAACGTGTATATATGGAGTAAAGGGTTATAACATTAGCATACCAAGGTTATATCCTAGACTGCTTGAGCGCTTTGGCAACTAACAGAATTTAGAAAACACATGGAATTATGATTGCAATGGGAAAAACACAAGTTTTCAGTCTGTACATTTTCTGTCACATTGAAGTTCTTTTAATGCTTTACTCCATGTAAACATGTTTTATTGCATGTGTTGATTCAGATCTGCAGGCATTTTCATGATCAAGATCTACATTGTTCCATTCTTTGTCAGAAATAACACAATTCATTAAAAAGTGTAGATCCTGATCTGATGGCACAGATGTGCCCATGGATAGTAGCCATATCCCATGGAGTTTTGGGTTAAAAATATAGAGGATATTTGTTTTTACCTATGTAAGATTGAAATATATTTCACCGAGTGAGCTCTGGAATTTTTATTTTCACCAGTGGTGATTTCTATTTCTATTTCTATCTTTCACTGGCAAAAACAAATTTTCTCTTTTTATGTTTTTTGTACACAATTTACATGAATTCGCAAGAAAAATTGCATGTAATGGTGCAAAAACGTTTGATTATGACCTGATGTCAAACCAAAATTGGAGCCCGTTTTCTAAATGTTCTCGTTCGGAATGTTCCGTACATTTGGGTACCAATGTGAAAAAACAGTGAAAATAAAAATGATATTCCACTGTTTGAAAACAGTGAAATACTTTTATTTCACCGGGAAACTGGAAAGCATAAAATAAAAAAATAAACCTGGTAAAGAAGGCAAACTTAGAAACAAATTCTGCTATGTCTCACTGCAATTATTTAATGTTATCATAAACAAAATTCTAGTGCAATAATGGTTGCAGGTTAACAACATGTAACGATATCATTGCAAAATTTGCTGCTAGGAAATATATTATCATTGTTTTGAATGCATACAGTTATTTCATGACTGCAGTTGTCTAGGCAACCAAACTAAAACAGAGAACATTGGTCTCGTTTATTTGAATACTGCTGATTTGTTACATTCTGTTTTTATCAATATATATTAAACAAAGAGCAGAAATGTGTTCTCTTGAGCCATACATTGTTTACTTTTATCGTTTCATAGCTGATACTATTGTTAATGCACAATCCATCACGCCTACTAACCTGAGTGGTTTCCCTAATACAAAATGTATATTTTTAATAGAAAATACATCAAAAAATCAAATAAATGAAATCTGCTCTAATAGAAAGCATCTCAAAGTATAAAATACTTCTTAAAATTTATTAGGGATCACATTTATATTGGCCATTGCTTCAAAGTTGCTCATCTTTTTTCTATAAACCAAATCAAAAAGTTACAAAAATCATCATCCACCTAAAATAACCCAAAAGAATAAGTTGCCAAAATTATTTCTTTCCAACTTTTCTAATAAGTCAAACCATGGTGTGACTAAACTGTAAACAAACTTTGACAATCACTTGGTGACATGCTTCCCAGGATTCTGAAAATTTAATATTGCATGTTAATTAACCCTTTTCCTCCATAGATACACCTTAATTGCCAGGGCGAACAGTTTAGATCCAGATCAGCCTGCACATCTGTGCCTTCTGATCAGGATCTAAACTGGTCTCTTTTTGATTCATTAAGTTATTTCTGACCAAAATGCAACCAGTGCAGAACCTGATCAGACGGCAAGGATGTGCCGGCTGATCTGGATCTAAACTATTCGCCCTCGCAATTAAGGTGTTTCTATGGAGGAAAGGTTTAATATTCTAAGTAATATTAAGTTATTTCTTGTGACTACCCTGTGTATATTATCCCTTTACTCCATAGATACACCTTCAGCAGGTGCATCTGTGCCATCTGATCAGGTCTGCACAGTTCAATTTTTTGTCAGAAATAACCTAATAAATCAAAATGATAACAGTGCAGGTTCTACACTTGGCACAAGCAATAAAATGTGAATATATGAAGTAAAGGGTTATAGTTATTTCCTGGAATAACCCTAGTCAGGTGTACATAGCAGTGTCATGAGTTTGTCAGGCTTCTAAAATTTCAAGCACAGGTGTTAATTTTTCAGGAAGTATTACTTATGACTGAATAGGTTATTTTATAAGTGTTAATATGCCTTCTAACTGAATATGGTTAAATTCATTATTATAAAACAAAGAAAATGTTATACAATTTAATATAAGGAAATGTGAACAAAATGAAATATCAAAATTTGCTCATGGTCTCAAGATGACATGAGTGATATACATGAATAAATATCTTTTTCAAATATCAAGTCACACAAAGATAGAATAAACATGGCCAATTTCACAAAAAGGACACACTAAGATGGGTCATTTCAATCCTTGACAATAGCCACAACCATATGATTATTGGCACTTTATATAGTTGTGACCATATCGATACAGGCCCCTCACATTCCCCTAACAGTTACAACCATATGGATATTGGCCCCTGGCATTCCTCTAACAGTTACAACCATATGGATATGGGCCCCTCACATTCCCCTAACAGTTACAACCATATGGATATGGGCCCCTCACATTCCCCTAACAGTTACAACCATATGGATATGGGCCCCTCGCATTCCTCCAACAGTTACAACCATATGGATATGGGCCCCTCACATTCCCCTAACAGTTACAACCATATGGATATGGGCTCCTCACATTCCCCTAACAGTTACAACCATATGGATATGGGCTCCTCACATTCCCCTAACAGTTACAACCATATGGATATGGGCTCCTCACATTCCCCTAACAGTTACAACCATATGGATATGGGCTCCTCACATTCCCCTAACAGTTACAACCATATGGATATGGGCCCCTCACATTCCTCTCAGCAGATAAAGGTATACCGGTAATATGATGTGGGACTCTCACATTCCCCTAACAGCTGCAGCCATATGAAAATAGGCCCTCACAATCCCCACAGCAGCTACAAGTATAATATGGGCCCTAGCATTCCCTACAACAGCTTCAACCATCTAGATATGCTCCCTCACATTCCATAACAGTTACACTGATATTCTCACATCCTCCTAAAAGCTACTGCTATATACAATTAGGCCTGCTAATTCCACTTAACAGCTACAACAATATTGATATTCCACTTCACAGCTACTAAGGCTTGCTGCCTTACAAAAATGGGCCTCTAACATTCCACTCAACTGTTAAAAACATATGGATATGGATCCCACTGATATTCCACTGAACAGTTTCAGCCATATTGATATGGGCACCTCAACAGCTTGTGCCCCTAAAAAATTATTCAAGAAAGAATAACCCAAAAGTTTAGTTAAACAGCAAGTGCCATGTTTAGATGGCTTAATTCACGCTCAACAGTTGGGCCACATGGAGATAGGTGCATTTAGTCTGATTCAACAACTAAGGTTGAAAGAAGATGGGGCCCCTAAACTCTCTTTGAACAGGATTGGCCATCAGCCAATTGGTATGTCAACTCCCATTCAACAGCTAGAGCCATACAGAGAAGGGTCCCTTAACTCCCATACAACAGCTGGACCATATGGCGATGAATCCTTTCGATTGCTAGGACCATACTAACATGAGCCCCTTAACTTCTCTTCAACAGAGATTGGCCCCTCAATGTTCTCTAATCATATATGCATTTCAATATGTTCCTTTGATCCAACCAACATGTCTATATGTCAATAAGTTATCTGAAGAATGCAAAACTTGTAAGAAATCCCTGACTATCGCTAAAACTCTACCACATGGTAATGTATGAAAGGTTATGGCATAATGACAGAACCTTATTAGTGCTAGCAAATTTCTGTTGCCCAAAGACATTATGGCATAATTTCTGAGTAAAGCTATACAGTGACCACTTGCTATTTTCAAAATATTCATACTGCAGCAAAAACTGTCACATATTTTCGTAAAAGTTTGCGTAAATTATGTGGCTATGTGTACTCTATGAAGCATCGAGCGGGTATGTCAAATTTCAAATGTTTGATGGCAATGACCTTCAAGCATGTGGTATGTGTCACACAGTAGGGAAAACAAATCTGTCCACACATTTTTACTCACCACAAGTTTAGAGATGATAGATTCTATATAAAAGAAAGAGATCACTCCTGCATACATACAGAATAGAACATTCTTTTCATGCAAATTCAGTCGAAAATGGATGCTTACTATCTCAATACATGCTTAAGGTTGAAGCAACCACAGAAAGATAACTCTTCAGAAAGAGAAATTCTTTTCAAGTAAAAACTTCTGTTAAAAATACAGTTTAAGAGTTGCAAGTTTTAGAGACTTTTGAAGAAAGAATGAACTCAAAGCTCAGACCCATCAGTTTCTCTTTTAACTACACATGCAGTGAGTTTTAATGTTCATTTTTGTTACTAAACCATATTTCCTAAAATGCAACACTGTAAATTTATCAGTTGAGTTTTACCTCATGGATACGCTACCTTCACGAAGTCAGAGACATTGTTTTGATTCCTAGTTCAAAGTGAAAGTAGATTTCTATAGATTTCTACTTTCACTTTGAACCAGGAAGTACGATTTCCTTGAATTTCTTGAAAACCCTAACATTATTTTAACGAATTGGCACTAAACATTGTAGACCAGCATATACTTATTTCAGGTATGAGTTGCTTTGGTATATTGTTCATGAATTTCAGAGTTCTCATGCAAATGGTTTTTCTTTTGTTTTAGTTTGTGCTTGGTAATTAGAACATGAATTAGACTAAACCGAGCTTGCAAACATTTACTACATCCATAGCTAAATACATTTCTTTACTAAAATCTAGGAGGCAATAAGTATTTCCCCAAAAATTCATTGTTTTGAAATTTTAGCCTGTTTTCGCCATTTCCAATGTTTGCGATACCTTAAGGGATGGAGCTTCAGTCTGTATCATACCCATACAACTCTTAGCTTGGTTGAGTAAACTGAATTGGAACTTACGAGTGCAAGTTATGGACGCCTCCCTCGATCTGAGCTGATGTGGTCCTTCTTTCAAACTTGAGTTCTCCTGAATACATCATGGACCTGTCAAAGTGAGCAAGTGGCTTTGTTTACATATTCTTCATGAAAATAAGAAGTGGCTCTGGCTTGAATTCCTTTCATTCTTGCAACACATACATGTAGTCAAGATCAGTTTTGTTCTTGTATGTACACTGGTAGAAAACATCAGACTTCCATAAATAAACCTTATTGCACAGAAATGTATACTGGATGATAGCAAAAACTCCTAAATATGACCTGCTTTGCTCATTAGAGAAGGCTTAATAAAATAGTAAAGTTCCATTTTATTGACTTTTAGAAGTCAAAATGGCAGTATTTTATACTTTGGATAAAGCATTAACTTTTAAGTTTTTGCTTAACCCTAAATTAGTTTTGCCAAGTCCATATTTCTTTGCTGAAATTTCAACTCTTCCTACCATACTCCAACAAATGCTGTGTAGAAATTTAAACAAAAATACACTTTATGTCGTGACAGCATTACCTTAAATGAGAAAGACTCTTGGAGCCTATGTCCTGGCAACCATGTTGAACACCAGCAATGAGATAAGGAACAAACTTGTGGATGGACCCTTTATCTTGTATTGACCCCGACACACCCTGTGCTACCTTCAGCTTATCACTAACACTGAAATAATTATTGTGTACATCTTAAATGTTTGCAAAACAATTGTGCTTTGGCCAGGTTGTAATGACACACTGGTCTAATTACTGGTAATGATTTTTTTCTAAATTACTAACTAGTTTAACTGGAAAAAGAATAGACATAAATTCACTTTCAGCCTCAACATTTCACTGGTGCTATTGTTCTTGTCATCTTTAAGCTTTGTAAGCAATGCACTAGTTATTTAGACCATACTGCAAATGGTACAACCTGACCTGGATCTACAGTTTGCTTCTTGGTCAGAATTTTTTTAATGCATCTAGTAATTGACGTATATGAACCCCAGAAAAACATCAATTTATTCCACAATTGCAACTGAAAGCAATTCTATTAAACATTATGAAATAATAGTTGAACTTTGAAAGCAATACATAAATGTATTTCAAACATTAATTAATGTGTGATCAGTGTCCAAGATCATAAAACTATATCTGGAGATCAGTCTCAAATCTCAAGTATCTGATTGGCCAATCAGATCCTTGAGATTTGAGACTGATCTCAAATTTTAGTTTTATGATCTTGGGTCCAGCTCTTTACAGCCAATGATGTTGCATATGATGTGACACAATTAGTATAATTCATTAAAGTCTCTGATTATCCATGATGTTCACAAGCAAGATAAAACAATTAACCCTTTACTTCAGATATACATGTTTTATGGCATGTGAAAACAGTGTAGATCCAGATCAGCCAGCACATCAGTGCCCTCTGATCAGGATCTATATAGTTTGCCTTATGATAAGAAAAACCTAATGATTCTAAAAACAAACAGTGTAGATCCTAATAAGATGGCATAGATGTACCTGATGATCTGGATGTACACTGTTTGCCCCTGGATAACAGCCATATCCCATGGAGTAAAGGAGGAAATCATTTTAAGTCCAAGCTGTTTTCTCACCTGAAATATCTACTTTGACTGGCTTTGTGTTTTTCCATAGCATCAAGTGAACCCATTCCTCTGTACTTCTTCAGACGGACACCGTCGGCAAAGAAATATTCCCCTGGGGCTTCTGACGTACCCGCCAGCATTGATCCCATCATCACTATAATAATTGTATTTTGCAAAAATATTATTCTTTTTACATGTATGTATACTGTATACTTTCAGTTGAATAGATATTTTGCTTTAGTGAAATAAAAATGATAATTCAAGCTTTAGAAAAGATTATCTTTATTATTTCACAGCTATTTGTCTATACTGGTACCTATTTTATGCATACAGGCATTGAGTCACAATCAGAGCATTTTTAGATTAAAGTTTCTGAATATGATGTCATAAAGTAATGCTCTTCTATGTTTTTTGATGCCATTTCATGCATTTTTTTCTGTTGAAATCAAACAAAATTTGCATCACATGCATAAAATAAAGTTTTTATCACCAGTAAATGGAAGAACTCTGGAATTATGTATTTTTACCCTGAAGCGCACTCAGTTAAATATATAACTATCTTACACTGGTATAAATAAATAATCCTCTATGCCATACTTAAATGGAATAACAAGACAAATCATAGTAAAATATATTTTGAATTAAACATAAATCAGGAAAATGTAAGTGATAACACCACACCCTTCATAAAATAATAAATTTCTTGTCAAGTCTATGTAAAGCAGGTTTCATTTAACAAAGCTTAAAGCATTACCAGTAGAAGCGCCCAGTGAGAGTGCTTTGATGATATGGCCCACAGTGGAGATACCTCCATCCGCTATCACAGGTACACCAAACCTCCGAGCATACTCCGCCACCTTGTATACTGCTGTAGCTTGAGGGCGACCAACTGCCATCACTGCAAGTATTATTGTCTACAGGATTATTTCCCCCTTCTTTTTTTTAATTAACCCTTTCATCCAAATAAACATCTTTAAAGGCATACATGCCGTCTTATCAGGATCTGCACTGTTCGCTCTTTATTTAAAAGTTACTTCTGACTAAAAAGGAAACAGTGCAGATCCTGATCAGATGGCACGGCTGTGCCGGCTGATCAGGATCTACACTGGTCCCACAAGCATAAAAATGCATATATGTGAAGTAAAGCATAAAAACATGTATATATGGAGTAAAGGGTTAATTGCCTGTGTGGTATATTGTCAAAAGTATCAAAACAACTAAATGAACAATAAAATCAAAATCTGGCAGTGTTTTATCCCAAATTCAGGAGCATTACCCACACCCAAAGAATTAGATTTGACAGTATCTTAACCAAAATTGGCAAAATTCAAATGATTTAGATGAAATGAAATCTACATGCCAGATATCTTAAAATAATTCAGTCGTGACTTTTTAAAGTGAGATTTGACAATTTTAAGTGTGTGTAAACATTTTTTCTTACATTTTCTTACATAAAAAGTAACAATAGTCAGTGTTCTATAACTTTGATGAATTAACAACATAGAAATTAAACATTAAACATATTTTTTAAAATCAAATAAACTATACTCCCCATCAATAGAATGTTACTACACTGCGAACTCTTTATAACACGGTATAGTGGGTCCATCATCCCGACCGCGTTAATAAGTGAATCCGCGTTATATTTTCCCGCGCAAAATACATGTCCCGATTTTCCCGCGAAAAATACATGACCCGATTTTCCCGCGCAAATATACAACCTAATACACAACTAAAGAGATTATGCATAATTCTACGTAACGTCATGATTCCCCACACTGTACTTGACAAATAATATTTCTTACAATGAAACACAATTACCAAATTTCAAATAAAAAAAGCAAAACGGCAAGAGACTGACTATAACACCAAGATCAAAATCGTATAGGCCTTAAATTATTGTAATGGAATTAAAGACCGTATATCTAGTTTGTTTAGATGCTTGCAGAAATTTTAATTATTTTATGACACAAACTCTGACATCTTACGAACGTAAATGTAAAATAAATATTAAAACACTAACCATCGTGAACATATTCCATAATTTATAAATTACATCCTAATTATATCTCCAGTGTAATATTTCAGTATTGTTGCATCATAAACCAACTTAAACCAGCTAAAAAAATGACAAATGTCACGTACACACTTCTTGTAGATCAAATGATTTCATAGCAGAGCCGACAAAACATCACAGTCTCGATACGAGCCGACATTTTTCTTTGAAGTCGCATTTCATTGACAGATATGATCGCTGTTTACCTCCATAGTCAAAAAATGCAACCTCCATGAAATTAACAGGAAGGCGGATCAAAGCAAAATGTACATCAATGAACTACCGACAGGTTTTAAAACATGACTGGGAATAATTTTTTGTTTCTTTCTGAATTGTGCAGATTATGTGATAATTATAGAGACAATCGAATTTAGTAATGGATCAATGATAAAATTAAACAGTAAGTATGCATTCACAAGTTTGCCCCGGGCTGTTATCCGTCACTGGGAAAGGTGTAAAAACACGGTTGTTTTAGGGGAAAATGTGTGCATCATTTGTGTACATGTTACACTTGTGACTACCGGTTTCGATTTTTTGCCGTTTCATGGTAAAAAATGGACTTAGAAAAAAAATAGGGGATCCACGGTACGACCGCGTTATAATGGAGCGCGGAATTAAACGAAGCGCGTTATAAAGAGTTCGGAGTGTACTTTAGAAATTATTATTAGCTGTAAGATATTAATAACATATGAATGGCTTCGTATGAATAAACTAATGATGGAATATGAACAAGCAGTTTGCTCAAATCAGGAACACACTTCCGGTGTTTTCCACAACTAAGGATATTTCCAGTTTTCTGAAAATTTCCTGACAAACGTCTGCTCAAATATTCTCAAATGTTGATCAACTAAACAGTAGTCATAAAAAAAAAAAATTAAAATTACAATTTCTTTAATTTTTTTTGTTACGGGACTAAAAAGATAGACAGCCTTCAACATTTTCTCAATGTATAAATCATTATATGTGCATTTATTTGAATAAATATTGTTCAAACCAACATGTTTTCCAATTGGCTGTTATGCACTTTTGTTCTGTTGATTTTTTTCTTTGTATCAAATACTGCACTTTTAAATCTTAGCAGCAGAAAAGACTGATACAACAGTAAAATTTTAAGAATGTACTAGTGCTATTTTGACATACAAAATGATTGTAATTTGATCAATGTAAAAGCTTTGGAAAAAGTGATAACTTTCTATTGATGACTAGCATATTTGTGAATAAGATCTATATTGTATGCATTTTGTTTAAAAAATGTCCACTGGCATTTCATACTATTCAAACCTTCTTGTGTGATGCATATTGAGCCACTGCCCATGCCGACTCTCAGTCCGTCCACACCAGCATCTATGAGATTCTTTGCCTGAGCTGCTGTCACAACTAAAAAATCAAATAACAAAGTTACAATTATACAATCATGAAGAATGGACAAGGATAAAATTTTCCAGAGTACCATAATTGATGACAATTGCAGATGTTTCTGATTTCACAACTTTATGAATTTTACATGGGCACCATTTGCAGACGTGGTTTTACACAAGTATAATTTATCAATGTATGTAAAAATCTATCCAAAAGGTTATGATGTTAATGATTCCTCAAGATAAACCAACATGTTTTTTTCTAACTCTTTCCATATTAAAATCCATTTAGAATATTCAAATAATCTGAAATAATGTCACACTCACTGAACAGCACAGCAAAGAGGCAGGATTTCACACTCACCTATTGAACATAACAGCTGTATTGTAGAATTTCACACTCACTCATTGAACAGCTAAGCTTAAGCACAATTTCACACTCGCTCATGAACAGCAAAGCTGTATTGTAGAATTTCACACTCGCTCATTGAGTAGCACAGCTGTAAGCAGAATTTCACACTGGCTAATTGAACAGAACAGCTGTAACAGGATTTCATACTCTCTTACTGAACAGGATTTCATACTCTCTCATTGAACAGAACAGCTGGAATCAGAATTTCACACTCACTTATTTAACAGCACAGCTGTAACAGGATTTCACATTCACTTGTTTGAACAGAACAGATGTAAGCAGAATTTCACACTCACTCGTTGAACAGCACAGCTGTAACAGGATTTCACACTCACTTGTTTGAACAGCACAGCTGTAAGAAGAATTTCACACTGGCTTATTGAACAGAACAGCTGTAACCAGATTTCATACTCCCTCATTGAACAGCACAGCTGTTACAGGATTTCACACTCACTTGTTTGAACAGCACAACTGTAAGCAGAATTTCATTCTCTCTCCTTGAACAGCACATTTGTAAACAGAATTTCACAAAATCTCATTGAACAGCACAGCTGTATTATGATTTTACACTCACTCATCGAACAGCACAGCTGTGTTGTTGAACTTCACACACACTCATTTAACAGCACAGATGTAAGCAGAATTTCACACTTGCTCATTGAACAGCTCTGCTGCATTGTAGAATTTCACACTCATTTATTGAACAGCACAGATCCAAGCAGAGTTTCACACTCTGGCATTTAATAAAACAGCTTTATTGTAGGATTTTACACTCTCTCATTGAACAGCACAGCTGCAAGCAGAATTTCACACTTGCTCATTGAACAGCACTGCTGCATTGTAGAATTTCACACTCACTTATTGGACAGCACAGCTGAAACATAATTTCATACTCTCTTATTGAACAGAACAACTGTTAGCAGAAATTTACACTCGCTCATTGAACAGCACAGCTGTAACAGGATTTCACACTCACTCATTGAACAGCACAGCTGTTA
>JAZAYU010000017.1:5764085-5893420 GCA_038501625.1 Corbicula japonica | reverse complement strand
TATATTAGCAGAGTAGCTTTATGCTTAATCTGCAAACTTTGGGTTCAAGTCCTGATCATGAAAACACTTGACTCGTATCTTCAAAAATTTTGGTCACATTTCATTTGACCAGTTCTGTCCAGAGTTAATTTCAACGTAATACCTTATCGCTTTCCCACACCAAATTAAAACGAAAGCAATCGATATTACCATCTAATCTGCAATGTTAAACTTACTGTTCTTGTTGATGATTTCAGAAAAAAAATAAATAAAAACGTCGTAAAATTCCAATGTTTAGAATGTTGTGGAAACCGGTATCACTGCAATTAACCAAATTTCGAACAACTACCGTAATGCTCATCACTACAGTACTGTGAAGTATACAGTTAGACTCTAACTATGTGACAATATTAGGTTTTAATCAATGTAGAAACTTATTTACCTGATTTTTAGGGCGAGTTCAATCTTAATTGTTATCTAACATATGGAATCAGAACATCTGAAAATGTGAATCGAGAAACAAAATGGCGGCTTTTCAGTTTTAAAATCCAGAAGCAAGCAATCTGGATTCAAGTCATATTGTCCAATCAGAAAAAGCCTTACTTTGCAATGATGAAAGTGATATTGGGGCGCGCCACGGGAAAGGTACCTTCGGTCTTATTTTCGTCAACTGTCCGAATGTACTTTTTCCCGTGACGCGCCCCATAGTCAGATTTTGCAAACCGGAAGACGCGGTTTCAAACCCGCTTGGTATAGACCGTTAGACATGCGCAATACCGTAATCGGAATCGACACGATTTCGACGCGCTTCGTGCGTCGAAATCGTAGGGTCGATTCCGTATTATTCTTTTTACATGTATGTATACTGTATACTTTCAGTTAAATAGATATTTTGCTTTAGTGAAATAAAAATGATAATTCAAGCTTTAGAAAAGATTATCTTTATTATTTCACAGCTATTTGTCTATACTGGTACCTATATTATGCATACAGGCATTGAGTCACAATCACAGCATTTTTAGATTAAAGTTTCTGAATATGATGTCATAAAGTAATGCTCTTCTATGTTTTTTGATGCCATTTCATGCATTTTTTTCTGTTGAAATCAAACAAAATTTGCATCACATGCATAAAATAAAGTTTTTATCACCAGTAAATGGAAGAACTCTGGAATTATGTATTTTTACCCTGAAGCGCACTCAGTTAAATATATAACTATCTTACACTGGTATAAATAAATAATCCTCTATGCCATACTTAATGGAATAACAAGACAAATCATAGTAAAATATATTTTGAATTAAACATAAATCAGGAAAATGTAAGTGATAACACCACACCCTTCATAAAATAATAAATTTCTTGTCAAGTCTATGTAAAGCAGGTTTCATTTAACAAAGCTTAAAGCATTACCAGTAGAAGCGCCCAGTGAGAGTGCTTTGATGATATGGCCCACAGTGGAGATACCTCCATCCGCTATCACAGGTACACCAAACCTCCGAGCATACTCCGCCACCTTGTATACTGCTGTAGCTTGAGGGCGACCAACTGCCATCACTGCAAGTATTATTGTCTACAGGATTATTTCCCCCTTCTTTTTTTTAATTAACCCTTTCATCCAAATAAACATCTTTAAAGGCATACATGCCGTCTTATCAGGATCTGCACTGTTCGCTCTTTATTTAAAAGTTACTTCTGACTAAAAAGGAAACAGTGCAGATCCTGATCAGATGGCACGGCTGTGCCGGCTGATCAGGATCTACACTGGTCCCACAAGCATAACAAGAGCTGTGCTCGACTATTCGAATCATTTGAAACAAATGCAATTTAAAGATTAAAACAATAACAACTATGGCCATACATTCATGTTCAATCAGCAAAAATATTAACAAGTGAATGGTAAGAGAGAAATTCATTTCAAATAACAGAAATAATTTCTGTGACCTTGACCTTGGACATACTGGCATGGGTAATATACCCAACACACTGCCTTGTCATGGTGAACATTTGTGCCAAGTTATTTTGAAAACCCTCCATTCAAAACAAAGTTATAGCCCGGACAAGAAAATTCTATTTTTAGTTACAGTGACCTTGACATTGGACCTACAGGCATGGGCATGGTAAGCAACACACCACATTGTCATGATGAACATTTGTGTCAAGTTATTTTGAAATCACTCTATTCCTAATGAAGTTACAGCCCTGACAAGAGAATTCTATTTTTAGTAACAGTGACCTTGACCTACAGGCATGGGCATGGTACGCAATACACCACCCTGTCATGGTTAACTTTTGTGTCAAGTTATTTTGAAATCCCTTACATTTTTAATAAAGTTATAGCCCAGACAAGAAAATTCTATTTTTAGTAACAGTGACCTTGACCTTGGACCATCAGGCCTGGGTATGTGCAGACACACTGCCGTGTCATAGTGAACCTTTGTGTAAAGTTATTTTGAAATCCCTCCATTCATAACAAAGTAACAGCCCAGACAAGAGAATTCTATTTTTAGTAAAAGTGACCTTGACCTTTGACCTACAGGCATGGTATGTGACACACTGCCCTGTCATAGTTAACATTTGTGTAAAGTTATTTTGAAATCCCTCCATTCATAACAAAGTTACAGCCTGGACAAGAAAATTCTATTTTTAGTAACAGTGACCTTGACCTTGGATCTACAGAAATGGGTATAGCGTGGACATACCGCCTTGTCATAGTGAACATTTGTGCCAAGTTATTTTGAAATCCCTCCATTCATAACGAAGTAACAGCTCGGACAAGAGAATTCTATTTTTAGTAACAGTGACCTTTACCTTGGACCTACAGGCCTGGGCATGTACGTGACACACCGTCTTGATATGGTGAACAATAATACTAAGTTATTAAAAAATCCAATAGAAAACAACAAAGTTACAGAGCGGACACGATTTTGCAAGAAAATTCTATTTTTAGTAACAGTGACCTTGACCTTGGACCTACAAGCATGGATATTGTACGCGACACACCGTCTTGTCAAGGTAAACATTTATGCCAAGTTATTTTGAAATCCCTCCATTCATAATGAAGTTAAGGCCCAAGTGTATATTTTGCTTTACACAAAATGTAAGTGAAAAAGGGGCATAATTTAAAAAATATTGGATGCAGGGTTATGGGTCTTGTTGGTTATGATGTAGATTTTGATAGTGAAAATATATTTCAAGTTTCAAGGCAATATCTTAAGTAGTATTAAAGTTATGGGCAAATTGCTTAACACAAAATATAAGATAAAGGGGCATAACTTGAAACATATTGACAGCAGAGTTGTGGGTCTTGTTGGTAATGATGTAGAATTTGATGGTGAATATATATTCCAAGTTTCAAGTTGATATCTCAAGTAGTTTACAAGTTATGGACCAAGTGCATATTTTGCTTAACGCAAAATTTAAGTAAAAAAGGGGCATAACTTAAAAAGTATTTGTAGCAGAGTTATGGGTGTTGTTGGTAATGATGTAGAATTTGATGGTGAATATATATTTCAAGTTTCAAGTTGATATCGTAAGTAGTTTTCAAGTGATGGACAAAGTGCATTTTTTGTTTAACGCATTTGTTTAACAGACGCCGACGGGAACGCCGACGCCGACGCCGACACCGGGGCGAGTAGGATAGCTCCCCTATTCTTCGAATAGTCGAGCTAAAAATGCATATATGTGAAGTAAAGCATAAAAACATGTATATATGGAGTAAATGGTTAATTGCCTGTGTGGTATATTGTCAAAAGTATCAAAACAACTAAATGAACAATAAAATCAAAATCTGGCAGAATTTTATCCCAAATTCAGGAGCATTACCCACACCCAAAGAATTAGATTTGACAGTATCTTAACCAAAATTGGCAAAATTCAAATGATTTAGATGAAATGAAATCTACATGCCAGATATCTTAAAATAATTCAGTCGTGACTTTTTAAAGTGAGATTTGACAATTTTAAGTGTGTGTAAACATTTTTTCTTACATTTTCTTACATAAAAAGTAACAATAGTCAGTGTTCTATAACTTTGATGAATTAACAACATAGAAATTAAACATTAAACATATTTTTTAAAATCAAATAAACTATACTCCCCATCAATAGAATGTTACTACACTGCGAACTCTTTATAACACGGTATAGTGGGTCCATCATCCCGACCGCGTTAATAAGTGAATCCGCGTTATATTTTCCCGCGCAAAATACATGTCCCGATTTTCCCGCGAAAAATACATGACCCGATTTTCCCGCGCAAATATACAACCTAATACACAACTAAAGAGATTATGCATAATTCTACGTAACGTCATGATTCCCCACACTGTACTCGACAAATAATATTTCTTACAAGACACACAATTACCAAATTTCAAATAAAAAAAGCAAAACGGCAAGAGACTGACTATAACACCAAGATCAAAATCGTATAGGCCTTAAATTATTGTAATGGAATTAAAGACCGTATATCTAGTTTGTTTAGATGCTTGCAGAAATTTTAATTATTTTATGACACAAACTCTGACATCTTACGAACGTAAATGTAAAATAAATATTAAAACACTAACCATCGTGAACATATTCCATAATTTATAAATTACATCCTAATTATATCTCCAGTGTAATATTTCAGTATTGTTGCATCATAAACCAACTTAAACCAGCTAAAAAAATGACAAATGTCACGTACACACTTCTTGTAGATCAAATGATTTCATAGCAGAGCCGACAAAACATCACAGTCTCGATACGAGCCAACATTTTTCTTTGAAGTCGCATTTCATTGACAGATATGATCGCTGTTTACCTCCATAGTCAAAAAATGCAACCTCCATGAAATTAACAGGAAGGCGGATCAAAGCAAAATGTACATCAATGAACTACCGACAGGTTTTAAAACATGACTGGGAATAATTTTTTGTTTCTTTCTGAATTGTGCAGATTATGTGATAATTATAGAGACAATCGAATTTAGTAATGGATCAATGATAAAATTAAACAGTAAGTATGCATTCACAAGTTTGCCCCGGGCTGTTATCCGTCACTGGGAAAGGTGTAAAAACACGGTTGTTTTAGGGAAAAATGTGTGCATCATTTGTGTACATGTTACACTTGTGACTACCGGTTTCGATTTTTTGCCGTTTCATGGTAAAAAATGGACTTAGAAAAAAAATAGGGGATCCACGGTACGACCGCGTTATAATGGAGCGCGGAATTAAACGAAGCGCGTTATAAAGAGTTTGCAGTGTACTTTAGAAATTATTATTAGCTGTAAGATATTAATAACATATGAATGGCTTCGTATGAATAAACTAATGATGGAATATGAACAAGCAGTTTGCTCAAATCAGGAACACACTTCCGGTGTTTTCCACAACTAAGGATATTTCCAGTTTTCTGAAAATTTCCTGACAAACGTCTGCTCAAATATTCTCAAATGTTGATCAACTAAACAGTAGTGTCATAAAAAAAAAAATTAAAATTACAATTTCTTTAATTTGTTTTGTTACGGGACTAAAAAGATAGACAGCCTTCAACATTTTCTCAATGTATAAATCATTATATGTGCATTTATTTGAATAAATATTGTTCAAACCAACATGTTTTCCAATTGGCTGTTATGCACTTTTGTTCTGTTGATTTTTTTCTTTGTATCAAATACTGCACTTTTAAATCTTAGCAGCAGAAAAGACTGATACAACAGTAAAATTTTAAGAATGTACTAGTGCTATTTTGACATACAAAATGATTGTAATTTGATCAATGTAAAAGCTTTGGAAAAAGTGATAACTTTCTATTGATGACTTGCATATTTGTGAATAAGATCTATATTGTATGCATTTTGTTTAAAAAATGTCCACTGGCATTTCATACTATTCAAACCTTCTTGTGTGATGCATATTGAGCCACTGCCCATGCCGACTCTCAGTCCGTCCACACCAGCATCTATGAGATTCTTTGCCTGAGCTGCTGTCACAACTAAAAGATCAAATAACAAAGTTACAATTATACAATCATGAAGAATGGACAAGGATAAAATTTTCCAGAGTACCATAATTGATGACAATTGCAGATGTTTCTGATTTCACAACTTTATGAATTTTACATGGGCACCATTTGCAGACGTGGTTTTACACAAGTATAATTTATCAATGTATGTAAAAATCTATCCAAAAGGTTATGATGTTAATGATTCCTCAAGATAAACCAACATGTTTTTTTCTAACTCTTTCCATATTAAAATCCATTTAGAATATTCAAATAATCTGAAATAATGTCACACTCACTGAACAGCACAGCAAAGAGGCAGGATTTCACACTCACCTATTGAACATAACAGCTGTATTGTAGAATTTCACACTCACTCATTGAACAGCTAAGCTTAAGCACAATTTCACACTCGCTCATGAACAGCAAAGCTGTATTGTAGAATTTCACACTCGCTCATTGAGTAGCACAGCTGTAAGCAGAATTTCACACTGGCTAATTGAACAGAACAGCTGTCAGAGGATTTCATACTCTCTTATTGAACAGGATTTCATACTCTCTCATTGAACAGAACAGCTGGAATCAGAATTTCACACTCACTTATTTAACAGCACAGCTGTAACAGGATTTCACATTCACTTGTTTGAACAGAACAGATGTAAGCAGAATTTCACACTCACTCGTTGAACAGCACAGCTGTCACAGGATTTCACACTCACTTGTTTGAACAGCACAGCTGTAAGAAGAATTTCACACTGGCTTATTGAACAGAACAGCTGTAACCAGATTTCATACTCCCTCATTGAACAGCACAGCTGTTACAGGATTTCACACTCACTTGTTTGAACAGCACAACTGTAAGCAGAATTTCATTCTCTCTCCTTGAACAGCACATTTGTAAACAGAATTTCACAAAATCTCATTGAACAGCACAGCTGTATTATGATTTTACACTCACTCATCGAACAGCACAGCTGTGTTGTTGAACTTCACACACACTCATTTAACAGCACAGATGTAAGCAGAATTTTCACACTTGCTCATTGAACAGCTCTGCTGCATTGTAGAATTTCACACTCATTTATTGAACAGCACAGATCCAAGCAGAGTTTCACACTCTGGCATTTAATAAAACAGCTTTATTGTAGGATTTTACACTCTCTCATTGAACAGCACAGCTGCAAGCAGAATTTCACACTTGCTCATTGAACAGCACTGCTGCATTGTAGAATTTCACACTCACTTATTGGACAGCACAGCTGAAACATAATTTCATACTCTCTTATTGAACAGAACAACTGTTAGCAGAAATTTACAATCGCTCATTGAACAGCACAGCTGTAACAGGATTTCACACTCACTCATTGAACAGCACAGCTGTTACATAGGTTTTCACACTCAGTCTCGCTCATTGAACTGTTAAGCTGTTACACAATTTCACACTTGCTCAATGAATAAAAAAGCTGTTAGAAAGGTTTCACTTTTACTCATTGAACACCACATCTATAAGGCAGGGTTACACACTCATTCATTTAATAGCAAAGCTGAAAGGCAGGACTACAAAACTGCTATTTAAAAGCTTAGCTGTAACATAAGATTTCACACTCACTCATTGAACAGCACAGCTGTATTGCAGAATCTGACAATCACTTATTGAACAGCACAGCTGTATAGCAGAATCTGACAATCACTCATTGAACAGCACAGCTGTATTGCAGAATCTGACAATCACTTATTGAACAGCACAGCTGTATAGCAGAATCTGACAATCACTCATTGAACAGCACAGCTGTATTGCAGAATCTGACAATCACTTATTGAACAGCACAGCTTTACAGCAGAATCTGACAATCACTCATTGAACAGCACAGCTGTACAGCAGAATCTGACAATCACTCATTGAACAGCAGAGCTGTACAGCAGAATCTGACAATCACTCATTGAACAGCACAGCTGTACAGCAGAATCTGACAATCACTCATTGAACAGCACAGCTGTACAGCAGAATCTGACACTCACTTATTGAACAGCACAGCTGCACAGCAGAATCTGACACTCACTCATTGAACAGCACAGCTGTACAGCAGAATCTGACACTCACTCATTGAACAGCACAGCTGTACAACAGAAAATCGCTCATTGAACAGCACAGCTGTATTGCAGATTCTGACAATCACTCATTGAAAAGCACAGCTGTACAGCAGAATCTGACACTCACTCATTGAACAGCACAGCTGTACAGCAGAATCTGACAATCACTCATTGAACAGCACAGCTGCACAGCAGAATCTGACAATCACTCATTGAACAGCACAGCTGCACAGCAGAATCTGACAATCACTCATTGAACAGCACATCTGTACAGCAGAATCTGACAATCACTCATTGAACAGCACAGCTGTACAGCAGAATCTGACAATCACTCATTGAACAGCACATCTGTACAGCAGAGCTGTACAGCAGAATCTTTCAATCACTCATTGAACAGCACATCTGTACAGCAGAATCTGACAATCACTCATTGAACAGCACATCTGTACAGCAGAATCTGACAATCACTCATTGAACAGCACATCTGTACAGCAGAATCTGACAATCACTCATTGAACAGCACAGCTGCACACCAGAATCTGACAATCACTCAATGAACAGCACAGCTGTACAGCAGAATCTGACAATCACTCATTGAACAGCACATATGTACAGCAGAATCTGACAATCACTCACATGAAATACACAGCTGTAAGGCAGGATAACACACCCAATGAACTTACATTCTGAACAGTACAACTGAAACAAAGGGTAACTAGCACTTCAATCTCCCACAACAAACCATTAATGTGGTACAATCACAACAATTACATTTGAACATCCTAACTGTATTTCATCCTTCCATTTTAGTTACACTTGATATTGAAAAATTACAGGGCTTTTATTTTTTCTAGTGTAGTGGCTGTTTACAGACCCTTTCCCCCATGAAATTTATCTTAACTCATGCAGACTACTCAAATATGACATGTTTTATCATTTCCCTTTACAGAATTGCAGGATATAAACCCTACCACTAACATTTAAAACGGCCCTGAACTATTAGTTGCTATTATTTATAATGAAGACAGGGCAATACAATCCTTGCCTGGAGCATCACAAGTGTGGGACTTGGCAAAACTATTTATGCCCAAATAAAAAGAATATCTTCAACTGCAAGATAGGCCACAGGTTATCACATTTACCTACATAACATACAAACTGTAGACAATACACTTGCATTCAGACAATGAGGCATGACAAGACAGTTATATTTTTATTCTTCAGATTTTTTTATGGTTTTTTTAATTATCTACATATTTATTCCCAAGAGGTTATAGATGATAACTGAATAAACATTATCCAGAGCCCAAGATCATAAAATTGGAGTCTCAAATGTCAAGCATCTGTTTGGCTTAATTGGTGACCAGTCTCCATTTCAGCCAATCCGATGCTTGACATTTGAGACTGGTTTCCAGATTTAGCTTTATGATCGTGGGCACTGATCTGTCAGGCTGGCATTTTAGTACAGTGCCCAAGGTTATAAAACTGAGTTTCCAATCTCGGCTTTATAATCTTCAGCCCAGGCTTTTATAATCTTCAGCCCAGGCTAAACAGTTTCTTTTGGCTTGTGTATTTCAATGTCAGACTAAGTAAAGGTTTTACCATTTCCTCCTATTATCTGAACATCAGGGAAATTCTTCTTGAGTGATTTGATCAGGTCTATTTGATATATGGAATTTCCTTGTGATGAATCCTGAATAAATAAGGTACAGTCATTGAAAGAATATATGTAAGATTCATAAATTATTAATGCCATTTATAAAGAAGGTAAATAATGATATTTATTGGCATTATTTAAAGTTAACAGGAACCTAATCCCCAACAGGCACAGCTAAACTGTTCCAATAACAGTTCAAGCAAACCCTTTTTAATCAACAGGCACAGCTAATCTGACTCGAGGTAACCCTTTGGAATCTGATTTTTGGTAATTGTTTCTGGTGTCTATTTTAAAAGTTATCATTTAACCCTTACCTGTACAGACACACCTTTATTGCTAGGGCGAACAGTATAGATCCAGATCAGCCGGCACATCCGTGCCATCTGATCAGGATCTAAACTGTTCGCTTTTTGATTCATTAGGTTATTTCTGACCAAAATGCGACCAGTGCAGATCCTGATCAGACGGCACGGATGTGCCGGCTGATCTGGATCTACACTGGTCGCACATGCGTAAAAATGCGTATATATCCAGGAAAGGGTCAACAACCCATGCTCTCTTTTCCTTTGTACTTTTTGGCTGTGTGGGGAGGCTGTGTCCGTTGGATGTGGACATTCCTGATATGCTTATTTTACTTGTTCATTAAATAAATAAACACAAAAAAGTAACATACAATGACCAGGAAGTCTACACCAGCATTAACTAATGCTTCAACACGGGGTTTGTCTGTCTCATGTGTGCTCACAGCGGCTCCAACCAGTAGCTGCTTCCTAAATAAAGCAACATCAAATATACAAAACTGAGCAAATGAACTTTAATTAATTTCATCATAAATTTGACTTTGAAGATTGAATAAATATTTGAACAACAAGATCCAGTTGAAAATGACAGTTTTCTAAACAGATAAAAATAGATGAAATTATGCAAATTGTTAAAAAGCAAGGAGCAATAGAGGGGTTAATTACCAAATTTGCAAAAAAATTTCTTATACCATATGAAAATATGCACTTTTTTCAGTAAGTTCTCATAATAAGTATACAGCCACTGATAAGGAAATATTAAGATGTTTAGTTTATATGTATGACTGGGGAATAATTGCTTGACCCATTGCGTTTTACCATATCACAACCCTGTTGTTACCAGAACAGCATGTATATAAATAATGATAAGAAGATTTTTAGAAACTGCAAGGTAACAGTCAATATTAAGTTGCAACAATCTGCCCGGCTGACCGACCAAATAATCTATATTATTTTGAAACTGTCTGCAGGACATCTTATGTATTGCCTATTTTCTCTACAAATGGCAACACAGACATGTTATGATCCTCATGTTTTTAGACTTACTTATCGTCTTTGGATGCGAGGGGATATTCTCTGTTTTTCTTTGTATCTGTTCTAGCTATCAGGGCTACAAGTTCACCATTTTCGTTGATAATTGGCAGCTTTCCTGCAATTTCAGCAGCAAAACAGCATGACAAGCTCTTGAAACTCAATTATTATGTCTTAACCCTTTCCTTGATATAGACGCATTTTTACGCATGTGCGACCAGTGTAGATCCAGATCAGCCAGCACATCCGTGCAATCTGATCAGGATCTGCACTGGTCACATTTTGGTCAGAAATAACCTAATGAATCAAAAAGCGAACAGTTTAGATCCTGATCAGACGGCACAGATGTGCTGGCTGATCTGGATCTAAACTGTTCGCCCTAGCATATAAAGTGTATCTATACAGGAAAGGGTTAAACAGCATCCCTGGTATCTGTTTTTCAAAACCACATCTTTGTGATTCTTCAATAAAGCTGTGATTATTTGTCACATTATATATAAAGTAGAAGGACTTAGTAGAATTCCTGGCTCAAAACAAACAAACAAACAAAATGAAACTGTTTCATTAAAATAGCAGGTCAGTATGATCAACATTGTCAAGAGAAATTGCTGTGCCTGCCTCTTACTGGGCCCATTATAATGAAAATTTACTTTCAAATTATTAGCTGAGAATGTTTATGTTCAGTATTAATGAGTGATGCATTTATATCAAGATTTTCCTTCCAATTAGAACACTTGACCCTTGAGCAAATATTCAATTTCATGATCAGATAAATCCGAACACCACCAATGAACACTTCACTTACAAAAACAATTAACCAGTGAGTGTTATACTGAATCAAATCATCTTAGAAAATATATACATGTACAATGAATGAAAATTCAAGTGTTAATTGATAGTTTCAAGTGCTACATATTAAGACCTTGATAACCATTATTTCCGACTGATGTAGAATCCATTCACTGTGCACTAGTCTCACTTGAATCTACTTCATTCAGTTGTTATCCAACAACATAAAAGTATATACATGAAAGAAGAAATATTTGTGAGCCATGGTAAACAAACTATATGAATAAGCAATATTTACCAAAAAAAGAAAAATATATGAATAAGGTATATGTGTGTAAATATAAATGTTTATTCAGGGCTTTTCACCCTTATATAACAGAGGCCTATAAAAGGCCTCTTCCCAATCCAACAAGAGCTCTCAGAGGAGACAGCATGCTCGACTATTCGAATCATTTGAAACAAATGCAATTTGAAGATTAAAACAATAACAACTATGGCCATATATTCATGTGCAATCAGGAAAAATATTAACAAGTGAATGGTACGGGAGAAATTCTTTTCAAATAACAGAAATAATTCCTAAATGTACCATAAATATTTAACTGAATAGGGGAATAACTATGAAATATTTCTGAATTTGTTAGAAAACTTGTTAGTAATTTTTTATTAGAGACATTTACTTTTAGTCAAATATCAATCACTTCAGTAATGTTACAGAAAAAGAACTGAAATGAAAATATAATGGTAGTTTGAAGTTGATACCTTAAGTATTTGCAAAGTTATCGATGAAGTGCACTTAAGTGAAAATATAAGTGAAACTAGAAATGTGTCCATAGGACACGGATGCGCCGCTATGCATCATTTTCAGACACTCAAGTGCAATGATGGGAATAATACGCGATACACTGCCCTTTCATGGTGAACATTTGTGTCAAGTTTTTTTGAAATCCCTCCATTTATAATGAAGTTACAGCCTGGACAAGAAAATTCTATTTTTAGTAACAGTGACCTTGACCTTGGACCTTCAGGCTTAGGTATTGTGCGGACACACTGCCTTTTCATGAACATTTGTGCAAAGTTATTTTGAAATCCCTCCATTCATAACAAAGTAACAGCCAGGACAAGATAATTCTATTTTTAGTAACAGTGACCTTGACCTTTGACCTACAGGCATGGGCATGGTACATGACACACCGCCCTGTCATGGTGAACATTTGTGTCAAGTTATTTTGAAATCCTTCCATTCATAACAAAGTTACAGCCTGGACAAGAAAATTCTATTATTAGTAACAGTTACCTTGACCTTGGATCTACAGGCATGGATATTGTGCGGACACACCGCCTTGTCATGGTGAACATTTGTGCCAAGATATTTTGAAATCCCTCCATTCATAACAAAGTAACAGCCTAGACAAGAAAATTCTATTTTTAGTAACAGTGACCTTGACCATTGACCTACAGGCTTGGGCATGTACGTGACACACCGTCTTGATATGGTGAACAATTATACCAAGTTATTTAAAAACCCAATAAGAAATAACATAGTTACAGAGCGGACACGATTTTGCAAGAAAATTCTATTTTTAGTAACAGTGACCTTGACCTTGGACCTACAGGCATGGGTATTGTACACGACACACCACCTTGTCATGGTGAACATTTGTGCCAAGTTATTTTGAAATCCCTCCATTCATAACGAAGTTAAGGGCCGACTGTATATTTTGCTTAACACAAAATGTAAGCGAAAAAGGGGCATAATTTGAAAAATATTGGAAGCAGGGTTATGGGTCTTATTGGTTATGATGTAGATTTTGATGGTGAAAATATATTTCAAGTTTCAAGGCAATATCTCAAGTAGTTTTAAAGTTAGGGGCAAAATGCATATTTTGCTTGACACAAAATATAAGAAAATAGGGCATAACTTGAAATATATTGACAGCAGAGTTATGGGTCTTGTTGGTAATGATGTAGAATTTGATGGTGAATATATATTCCATGTTTCAAGTTGATATCTCAAGTAGTTTATAAGTTATGGACCAAAGTGCATATTTTCCTTAACGCAAAATTTAAGTGAAAAAGGGGCATAACTTGAAAAATATTTGTAGCAGAGTTATGGGTGTTGTTGGTAATGATGTAGAATTTGATGGTGAATATATATTCCAAGTTTCAAGTTGATATCATATGTAGTTTTCAAGTAATGGACCAAAGTGCATTTTTTGTTTAACGGATGATGACGCCGATGCCGACGCCCACGCCGATGCCGACACCGGGGCGAGTAGGATAGCTCCCCTATTCTTCGAATAGTCGAGCTAAAAATACAGTACTTTTTCCCAATTGTGGCAGAAACTCTTACCAAAATGCAAGGTAAGATGTCAAAAAATGGTTAAAATTCCATGAAGGAATGTCTGGAAAATAAAATGCTTAATAAATTAGTTTTACCGGGGCAAGTTAAAAATACCTATTACTATTCAATTTTATAAAGTTTTCCCAATATAAACAATCATTGCGCATAAATTTCCCAATTGGAAAGGCCAATTAATTTTTTTCAGCTATTTTTCGTAATGTTTTACCTTTTTTGCTCTTTTGTAGTATTTGATTAGCTTCTTTGAGAGTAACTCCATGAGGGGCACATACTAACTCTTCATAAGGTGTCATTACCTGTTGGGTAATAAAGGATGAAGCAATTATATTTTCTGTATTAAGACAGTATGATTTCATATTTGTGTGAATATCTATATATCTGTTGGTTTTATTCCTGCTATATTTGGTAATTTGACTACAGAAGAACCCCACATGTGCATTTTAATATAGAATGTGCAATTTTTTGTGATTTTCTGAGATTCATTGCCAGAATGATGGATTATTTAAAAGGTTCCAGAAGTATTTCTGTCAGGTATATTTTGCTAAATTCCCAGTATATTCTGGCCAAACTGAGTAATAACAAGAATATTATTTTTAACAAGAACATTTTGGGTAAACACTTTGAACAGATAATATGAAGGACGAATCTCTACATGTTACTATAACCATCATACCTCAGATACAGGTGTCTTGTACGCATCAGATGACAGGAAGTCAATGTCTCTCTGGGTAACCAGACCCACCAGCTTCTCGCCCATGTGACCATTCACTGTGATGGGAATTCCCGAGAAACCATATTCTGCTTTCGCTGCTATCACATCTCGTACTGTGTGGGTTGGGGACATTACAACAGGATCAACTATAAACCCTTGTTCATATTTCTGAAAACAAGTATTTAGTCATTATGTTAACGCATAAGCTGCAACTACAACTGTTTATTCTTCATTGAACACTACAGAGCATGTGTGGGGCATGTTCACCATAGAAACAAGCAACATTTGTTAGGCACCATGACAAATGTGCCTAATTGACATACAAGGTCTGAAAAGGATCTAAACTGTTTTCTAAATGCATTAAGTAGGCTTCTCTGATTGAATGAAGAACAGTGTTGATCCTGAAAAGTCTGCACAAATGTACATTAGGTCTTCCCCTTTTAGAGAAGAAATAACTCTATTTTTCCCCAAATTATAGGACAAGGGCCCCTTCCCCTGGCAGTGAAGAAGATGCTTATAATTGTAAGTCTTATCTTATAACTCATCAACTCAGCTTCACCTTGGTTATACTAGTACTACTGAAAGTTGAACTTACTTTGACTTTTCGGACTTCATTCACCTGGAACTCTATGGTACAGTTATGATGGATAACGCCAACACCTCCACACAACTGAAACAATAAGAGACACAACTGAGGATAAGGAAAATTGTTTAAATTTTGGCAATGTAACTTTACATTGAAGGTAAAGGCATGATCAAAGTTATATGCATATTTTAGAGATGACCATTTGTGGCATGTTTCATTTCAATCCCATCAGGCATCTCACAGTAATGACCAGAACAAAAGCATAAGTCTAAGTAACAATATAAGTATAAGTTTTAAGTAACATTGACCTTCAAAATAAGCCAATGCTATTCTGTTCAACATAATATTGTCATGTTGTGGTAATTATAAATGGCAACAATGCAATTCCATGATCTTGCATTTCATGATGTTATGCTACATGCAAGTTTGACAGATATGCTGCCTTGCCTTGTGATCTATTGAAAGTTGAACATAAACTTAACAAGAGCTATCTCACTTGAACTTTACCTTGCATTCATTTAGTTACACTCAGGTGATGTTGGCGTTAGATATTTTTAACAATAGGATCATACATTGTATATACTGCCATGGCTATGGTTGGCATTTCATAGTATTAAAGACTGGGATCATACATAGTACATACTGCCATGGCGATGGCCATTGCTGATTCTGTGACTGTATCCATGGGCGATGATACAAGTGGAGCCCTCAGTGTGATTCTCTTCGTCAATGCGGATGTCAAGTCCTGCACGAGAAATTAATATCACACCATTATTATCTGAAATCTGTTCAATTTGTGTTAACAACATTGTAAAAGACATATATTTCTACTCAATTCCCTTATCAATAAAGCTCCAAACCATTACATAATACATTATATTTAATTCAACCACCAAACCCCCTTCCCCCAACTAAAATAAAAAGTATCCGCTAATCCCCAATACATGCTATTAAGACCTGGGCCTGTAATTCACTGCAGTATCTTTGAAAAAGGTATTTTTTACAACCATAATAGAATGAATATGTAGTGTAATTTTGTATCTTTTATTAACATCATACTGACTCGATGATTTTGTCATATGATGAAATGAATATTGGCTATTTTAGACTCTGTCAAGAGAGGAAAAGTTAATGTTGCAAAAAGAATTGAGATATTTTTTAATTTCATTAACATATTATTAAACCTGGTTCTATACATTGCAGACCCAGGTTTTAATAATATATTATTGAATAAATTTAAAATTATCTTTGGCGAAAGAGTAAATTTTATGTTTTATGAAGCATTTGAAAAGTTCAGTTATTTTATGCAGGCAAACAAAAAATCATGAGAATGTGTTCTTACAGAAGGAATATAGCCTTAAATGTATTAAATAGGATTCTAGTAAATTTAATCAATATTCTGCTTTTTCTGTCAAACCTTTCCCATGAATGAAATGCTCTCATAGTTCATTCTGGAGTTGAAGATTTATTGTGCAATGTTTACATCTACTAAAAGATTCTTACCACTTCTTCTGCACCAAAGTCAACAAACCCAGGCAAGATCAGGAAATCACTGCAAATAGTAAAACTAAAATGATGGAGCATATTTATCAGAACCATGTTAGTTATGTGGGAGATGAATTTTTTTAATATTTATAAACATATATTGCAAAATGTCACTTACTGCATCTGGTATAGAAAAAAAACAAATCCAATGGAATTATCAGATATTGTCTATATATTAAATTAAACAGTGTAACAAATACATACATTCAGCTAAATTAAAAAAAATACCACATTAATTCACTGACTCATTTATTATAATATGTACATGTATGGATGGATAGTCAATTTTTATAAATCAACATAATTCTTATGCAACACAGCATTGAACATTGTATTTTTAGGGATTTATCAATGCATTTTCCAGACTTATCATTTGTATGGATGGAGAACTGAGTGACAAGGATGATGACAGTAAACAGCAACTCTCTCCTTAGCAGTTTCAATGGCTTAAAATGGATAACAAGGGATCATCAATGTCAAATACGCCTGATTTGGTCTTTCCCCCCCCTACTCAGGGCTTTCCCCAGGCAATTATGGCGTACCGGCGCCAGGATGTCTTAATTTCTAAACTTACATTTGCGGGACGCTTATAATCCGCCGGTATGTCATAAATCCTGGTCGGGATGCTTTAATATTAAATAAACAAGGTCAATAAACATGTCAAATTACGAAACTTTCTCGCCAATTTCAAGCGTTTCTCTGATATTGTTAAGCGTCTACTGTACAAGATCACACCTTACAATATTTAATGAGCGTCTGCTGTGTATCAGAAGTCAGATAGTTGAAGGAGTGTCTGTTGAATACAGAGAAGACGGTCATAAATCAACCAATTAAGAACAGATTATCTCGGCATTTATGATGGCCTTAATGAGATTAAAATCGGTATATTGTTCTTTGATGACCTGCTAACTGTGAAGAGTTGTGAGCATGTAAGTGGTACATGATAATCTTGTCACTTTTATTAACAGGTGATTACAGAAGGTTTATTATAACAAATTATAACCAAAAATGAAGAAAGACCATTTTAAAGTAATTTGATGTTATAAAAGTACTAACTGAAAGTACTAACTGTACATCTTTAAATGCTGTCCATATCAATAAATGGCCTTTCTAAGTTTCTACTGAACATGGTGACTTTTCAACAAGTCATGTATTAAATTGTGGCATAATCATAATGACAAGAACAGGTCTGCAATCAAGGGCTGTGTATCTAGTGTGAGATATGTTGCAACAAGAGACAACTGCGCGTGTTTTTTAGACTGATGCACATAAAAAATGAAGCAACAACTGTTTTGTTTTAAGTACAATACCATATAGCAAGTCTGCAAAAAATGTACTTTGTCATATTTCAATACAATTTAGAAAACTATGGATATGCTAAATATATATTAATATACATTGTATTTGTAAGATGCACAACGTCAACCATGTGAAAACATTTTGCAGGAATTAGCACGTCACGCGTTGGATGCCAGGATGCCTTAAAATTTTTCTGGGGAAGGCCCTGCTACTTATGCAAATGATTCAATTCGAAGCCTTTAGACAATTTCATAGCATAGCGGAACATAAAGGGTGTATTTTGAGGTCAGATTTTACTAAAACACCGATTGTGCAATAATTTGTCTAACCGGTGCGTGGACGTCTCTACTATAACATTTTAACTTTTAACCTAAACATTAACAATTTATTTAGTGTTATTTGGTAAAACTAAATTTTTGGCCGGGGAAAAACGATAACTACGGCCGTGACTGAACTGGGGAACACTTCCTTAAGAAAGTTTTTGAAAGGGTCATAATTAAAATACAATACACACATTTATCTTTTTCCTTGCAAAATTGTATCACTTTCCCAAAGCTTTCCTACACCAATATAATCCAAGCTCTGTTTAAGGTATGGCAGAATTTCAAATTTGATTGCATCAAAATACAAGACTCTGCATCTTTTGGCATTCTTAGCACTAAATGGTTGGCGACTTGTATTAATCTATTTGTTACGGTTTTTAAAATCTTAAGTCAATTTCTATAACAGTATCCTATTTCAAAACTGTTAAGACCTTGAATAATCAGGCTGTTGATCATTATACAGCTAATAATATTTACTTGGCCTAAATTACAGACAACACTTGTTTGAACAAGATTGACAAAAAGGTGTGTTAATGCTATTAAGACACAATATAAAATGAAGTAGTTGAATTTATGTTTATGTATAACTTTTTGTAATAGTTTTTTTACCTTTAAAATCTCACTTTCAAATGATCATTAATTATCTTCTTGGTTTTATAGATGAATAAACAATGTGACACCAGAAAACCTCACTGGTGTCAGCTTGAACAGCTTCTCTCTCTACAAAACTATTTGTCAGAGAATCCCTTAACTGAAATACTGTGACTCGCTGATAACATTACAATTATTTTTCAAAGGATTCTACCAATATATCGACTAGTTAAATAGCCCTTAACCTAATTTAACGCTTTCTTCCATATACATGTGCATACTTCTTTTCTGCAGGTGTCACGAGTGTAGATCCATATCATCAGTGCTGTCTGATCTGGATCTGCACTGGTCGTATCTTGGTCCTAAATAACATAATGAATTTGAAAACAGTTTAGATCCTTATCAGACAGCACTGATGTGCCGGCACATCTGAATCTACACTGTTTGCTTATTAATGCAATCAGGGCTTTTTTCACCATTTTGGGAATATGACCCATACCCCTGGAATTGGGAAATTTATCGTCGTTTTGCCAGAAATTAGTAATTTTTTTAGCATCATTGGGGAATAAGAAGTGTTACTGTTATCTGCTGTTATATTTAATCATTGCCATCCATATTTAATATTGTCAATAATTCCTGGCTTAAAGAGCAAAAGATGCAGTGCTGATGCTGTTGTTTTTCATCAGAAATGTTTGTTTTGATTCAATTGGGAATTTTTCTTCTCAAATTGGGAAAAAAAATATGTTTTGCCATTGGGAACATGACTGAATAACGGCTATAAAATCAACTGAAAAAAAGCCCTGGGCAATAAAAGTGTATCAATGGAGTAAAGGGTTAACGAAAAATAAACCTTTATCTAAAAAACATTAGGATCAAAACGGGGCTTTTTGGAAATTTCAAGAGTCAGTTTCAGCTCCCTGGCCAAATGGAAACCCTGTTTAATAGTACTAATACACTAATCAAGATAATGACACTAATCTCAAGTGTTTTATGATATGCTAATTGAAATCGGTCTGGTAAGCAGAAGATGGGTAAAATTATGATGATGACATTTTTCTACTGGAAATTGAACTTTTAATTATTTCAGTGATTGAAGCCATAGAAAACCTCTTCCCAATTTTCTGATGAAAAGCCCTGACATATAATTATTAATTTGATATTTGAATTCTTCTTATAAGGTTTCATAAAACTTTTTCTCAAAATAACTTTCCTAAAGTCAAGTATTATAATAAAAGACTACTCTTGCAGATTCCAAATTACTTTAACCCATATACATGCATTTTCAGGGCTTTTCATCAGAAAATTGGGAAGAGGCCCTGGCCTTTCCAATTGGGAAATTTATGCGCAATAACTTTATTTTGGGAAAACAAAATTAATTGAAAGATGGGTTCTACTTTATAAAATTGAATAGTAATAGGTATTATTAATTTAAATTCAATTTATTATGCACTTTATTTTCCAGACTTCAATTTTCAAAAACTCCTCCCAGGAGTTTTAACCATTTTTGGACATTTGACCTAGCACTTTGGGAAGAGTTTCTGCCGCAATTGGGAAAAAATACTGTATTTTTGGATTGGGAAGAGGCCTTTTATAGGCCTCTGTTATATAAGGATGAAAAGCCCTGATTTTAACACTTGTGCAACCAGTGTCAATCGAGATCTGATGGCACAAATGTGCACTCGTCGCATTTTGGAACAAAATAACACAAAAAATTAGAAAGCCAAAGTGTAGATCCTGCTCAGAAGGCATAGATGTAATGGCAGATCTGGATCTACACTGTTCACCAACTCAGTAAAGGTGTATCTATGGAAGAAAAGGGTTAACTAGGAACTTAAAACAGAATTAAAATTTTTTCAGACAAAGACAAGTTATGGTCAACCATGTCCATATTTGATCTTTTTTGCCTAACTTTGACCTTGACCTTACACATGACACTGACTCATTCATGCCCAGGCATGATTTTATGAGTAACAGAAAAAAGCTGAAATACGGCCATATCTTGGGGCCGCTCAAGGCCCTCAGAAGCTCTGGGGTTAATGGTGCGAAATCCTGCATTCTGGGCCTCTACTGGGACCATTTTTACTTTAAAAAAAAACACACTTTTTTTAAGCAGATTTTTTCTTACTAAGGCCAGAGAAAATAAATTATTAGATTCTCATCTGGATTTTGGGGAAAAAAGGGGCGGGTGGGCATTTTTTAATTTTTATTTTTTATTAACGAAATACCTTATGAAGGTATTTCGGGATGGTCTCAAACCCGTTCGGTACAGAACAGAATATGTTTCAATTTTTTTACCAATTAATTTTTTTGGGGCGGGTGGTTTTGGACAGGGGCGGGCGGGAATGAGAATCTAAAATATTTTTTTCTCTGGCCTAATGTCCATAACTAGATATTTATTAAACATTGAGACACTCCATTCCATTAGAAATGTTCATCCCAGGAGATATATGGGATACATGATGTTCCATTAAACAGCTACATCCCTGCATGGATCCTCTCTCCCCCATAATTCATGTCTTACGAACAAAAAATCATATCGCTCCAGTCCTCTTGCGTAAATTTTTCGGAAAAAACGTATGACTGGCTAGTCGTTCACTTTCCGTTCTAGCCACTCCCATATCCACATTTTTTTTGTGCAAAACTTTGTTGATGTCCTTTATATTTCCAACATCTCCTTCAACAACAACTTTCGCAGCCATGCTGGATTATTAGTACAACCATTGTTTGAATACCCGTTTTACAATTGGCCAAAGCTCTGATTTTATCCAGTCATATCGCTGATTACATTTAGGGAAACATCGGTAAATGTAAAAACCGGGCCCCGTAAAAAAATGTGTGGCGACGCTAGACTCTTGCACAGCAAAGACCGGTTGGCGAATTGAATCCGAAGCGGAAAATAAAATCGGAAATTGGAATCGTGCGCGGCAAATTCCGCTTTAAAGCAGAAGAAAATCATGCCTGCATGCCAAATATAAACAAGATTGTGCAATGTATGTCAGATTTATTATATAAATGGATGTAAGTTATTTAAATGCATGTAGGAAATTTATCTGGGATTGCTAACTGTTGTCACAACCGACAACTAATCAAATGTCTATGGAGAACACTTGTATTCTATTGTCATGAATAGATTAATTTTATTACTTTTATCTGGCAACTGGGAAGGGCCAATTTAGGATTGGCAATGGGTCTGTGGACTACTAAGAATGGGTCAATTTTCTGGACCTATTTCATGACGGAAATGGCAAGGACTTATATCAGAACTTCGTGGTACACCAGACTGTACATGCAAAAATGATCGGTAAAGTTAGTTGAAAAAAATACGTTTTAGGCATGAATGCATGGATGTGAACAACAGATGTCAGAACGTATGAAAACAAACTCACTTATAAGTGAATCCATCTCCATGAGAAAACAGCTGAGCACCAGTCAAACCATCATCAGGTACGTACCCTGTTCCACCCGTGATGAGATAGTCAGCCATACTGAAAATTTCATAAATCACAAATTCATTCACATTTGTTTTGCAACCGCGGGAAATAGCCTCGTTTTGGAAAAAATTACTGCCGGTACCGAACTGAACCGAAAACAAAGAACGGAATCAAACGGAAAAGGCTGGTTCTAAACTGCGGTTCAATAAGCGGACGATATAGAAAGCGTTGGAAAGTGCGGACGACATAGATAAAGAAGGGTTGTGAAAACTGCGGACAATATGTAACAAGAAGAGAAAATATCCCATTATGTTTTATAGAAACTCGATAATGTTTAAAGACATTTGAGTAATAAATTATATTATTATGATACCATTTTATTATTAGAATGGCTCTTTCTATTTAAATCACTCAAAAATGTTTGATATTGATTTTAAAAATAAATAATTTTACAGAGTTGTTTGCGATATTTTTATGCATTAGTTATATTATTCACAGCTTATTTAAGACATTAATTATCAAGTATACAAATTTCAATCTGTGAAAAAAAATTACCGATCAAAGCAACGTGAAAAATTTGTGTTTTATGAAGTTTGAAGAAGTCGGCTAAGTAATTTCTTAATTTTCTTTAATGTTATAATTTAGATATTATTAGCATAATTTTCAGTTGTTTTTTTTTAAGTCATGATATATGAGTTATTCAGGTGGATATAAAATCCGTACATTGTGTCAATGCAATTTACTTATATTCAAACATTTATATACTTTCGATACCATTTGATATCGCTTGAAGTTTATGGTCAGTTGGCCACTAATTGTTAGTTTACAACTTTATTAGTGTGAAAGTGTCATTAAGATAACGCTGTTAATCACACCTATTGAGATTAGCACTTCCCGTGGGGGCATTCAATGTATTTTAAAACAGGTGTTTATTTAATGTAACAGTAGATGTCGTATTTCCCTTTATTAATGTGTTGTAGAGATCTCTCATAAATCTGTATCATCAACAGTTTCCAAACAATGACCTTTGAAATTAGAAAGATTTGTTGTATTAAAATAAAAGATGATGCCTTATAAAAAGGCACCAGTATGCAATTGCTGAAATAAATCATCTAATAGATCGATGTAGTCAGAACATTGGTTAAGGTGGTATCATTTGTCACAATATACTGTTAAAGTTGGGGGGAGTGTGGTTTCCTATTTTCATAAAATTTCATGTTATTTAATAATTAAAAATATTCTTATTACTTCAGATATCATTTATAGGGCATATAAATGTTACAGGTCAATCGGGAATTATAAAAAATAGAAATATAAAACAATTTCTCTCACTGAGTGAAGCCTTATTGCCGGGAGTCCAAACTTCCAAATTATCCACTATAATATTAAACTACAGTAACAGGAAGGTTGTCTATATCAAGGTTAACAATATTAATGTCTAAGAATTTAGTTCAATAAACTTTACTAGAACAATAGCAAAACATATTTCTCCCAGTGACTACAAAAGGAAAATTTGACATTCATGTTTGCATTGTTTATAACTATTGTTCTAGTAAAGTTTATAATAAGAAGATTTATAATTATTAAATAACATGAAATTTTATGAAAATAGGAAACCACACCCCCCCCCCCCCCCCCCCCCCAACTTTAACAGTATATTGTGACAAATGATACCACCTTAAGTGTATCTATTTCGTCCGCGCTTTCAAATACAAGCATAATAATGTTCTATATCGGCCGCACTTTTTAAAACAGATTAAAGAATTATATCTTAAAACTCATGATGTTGTCCGCAGTTTTCAAAAAGATGTACATGTCTATATATCTATATCGTCCGCACTATCAAATACCTTAATAACAGATTTATATCGGCCGCACTTTTTAAAACAGATTAGCTGAATTATGGCTATATATCTTTGTCGTCCGCAGTTTTCAAATACATGTATGGCTATATATCTATATCGTCCGCACTTTTAGATACCTGTTAAACAATGTTCTATATCGGCCACACTTTTTAAAACAGATTAAAGAATTAATCGCGCGGGTTTAATGTTCAAGTATTTCGTGCTAAGGCAAGAGCGCGGAATTCAACCCAGCGAAATTCAACCATTTAAAAGTGTTTCTGTATAGAAAAATACTGTTGCGCGAATTCATGACCCCGCGAATATGTTATTTTCGGGATTTATGGATAAAAAATCTCTGAGTTACAAATGTTGAAAACAATATTTTATATGAAAGAAATGGGAAACTGAATTCACAACATATTGATGCAGCAAATTAACTTAAAAAACAACAGTACTAGTTTGGACATAAAATTGGAGGTCTACAATTACCGGAAAAGGTACCTATATACAATGAAAACAAGAAGATATGGACAACACACATTCCCATGCAGCCGGCAGATGAAGAATTATCCTGCCAGATTCACCATACACATAAAGATCATTGGGTAATTTCTATAAAATATAAAAATTTCGTTGTATAAAGTGTGTTTGAAACATTGTGTTATTTGCAAACATGTTTTTATTACTTTTAATATTTATGCAAGTGTTACGGCATATCTTTTGTTATGGTGAATCTGGCAGGATAATTCTTCATCTGCCATCGTTTGTTTTGATTATTTCATTTCGCTAATTTAAATATCTGTTTAATTTACTATTTAAGATAAAAATTGAAAATGAAAAAATAAAATATATAACATATTTTATATAGAACATGGTTTTATCTCATTTCATATTTATGCAGCTGTTTTGCATATTTATGCTGTCATTATTTATTTTTATTATTTTATTTCGCTAATTTAAATATCTGTTTAATTTACTATTAAAGATAAACATTGAAAAGGAAAAAATAAAATATATAACATATTTTATATAGTGTTATTTACTTTCATGATATATGAATCATCGTATATTATTAAAATTGAAAAGCGACCGCACAGGCGTCCTTCGTTCGCTATATTGTCGGCAGTTTTCACACTCCTTCTTTGTTTATGTCGTCCGCAATTTTCAACGATATTCTATATCGTCCGCTAATTGGACCGCATTTTAGTGCGACCCAACGGAAAATGCAGAAAGGCTAGGCTTAAGACTCTTACTCAGTCTTTAATAGTTTATGAACGACTTTAACAGTTGTAAACCAAAACCTAGAGGCATCTAATTGGCTGTTTTATGACGTCACTTTTGCTTTCTGTATTTTTTAAAAATTTTCTCACCAGTTTCTTAATATTGCTTATTACGTTAATTTCTACAAAAAAGAAGATTTAATATTAATGCATATTAACATTATGCATTGTTTATGATTAACAAAAGAAAGGGGTGGCATCATGTTGCTATCAGCGACATTGTTGAGATAAAATGCAAAGTTAACAAAACACTTTCATCCTGCAATAGTGCATGTTTTGTTTTACAAATTTAAAATTGATTTACTAATGAATCTGTGGTATACATGTATTTATTTGTAAATGATAACTGTTTTGTCACAAAAAGTAACCTATGAACCCTAATGCAAAAAATTGACGTCATCGTCAGTTTGAACCGGTACATAACAACAATCTTGGAAACCATTAACAGCAGAAACTGAGCATTTAAACATTTTTGAGAATTGTTAATAATTCGATCATTTAGTTTGTTATTGTATGATATGTCAAATGTATTAGAAAAAAAATCCTCCAAACAGAGCCAATCTCAGCCACGTTTACTGACGGTCGGTCAGTATTTCGCTTTCCAAATCGTCAATAATAATTGAAGTGTTGGCATTTGAACGCCAAGAATTACGCATCTGGTCAAGACCATGCACAAGTTATGTACTAGCAACAGTAGAATATTCATTCAGTTTTCAATATGTACATCGAAAACACGAAGTTATGCATTTTCACGCAAAAATATTTCTATTTGAACCGGAATGGAAACTTTGTGGTTTACATTGGTGTCTTGCTTATAATTGCATCCTCTAATATAGATTTTACCGGTTTCGAAATAGCAGGAGTGGAAGTTTGTACATCAGACATCACGGAACATTTAAATTTAGGCACGAAGTGTCATTTACTTCTAGGATTGTATTAATTTTACGAATCGATTTGGTACACACTTTAAAACTATGAACTTCTTAACGTCGCAAATGCAGCTGAATTCTGAACTTACAGGAAATAGAATCAAAAAGAGCCTGCAATATTTTCGTATTTGTCGTGGTCAATTGGTCATAACATGTATCTGTGTATTATTGCATGTTTATCATGTGAACTATTATCTGTTTTTATCTTTACCTTAACTGACGAAGTCTTTCAAAACGGTATGCTTTTAGTAATAGATTAAAACACTTACTTATTGTTGTATGTTGTTCCCATGTATTGTACCCTGTCAGTATAACGTTTCCCTACGGATCTAAAGGTCGCAGATGTGGCGGTGGGAGTTGAACTTCCAGAAGTTCCGGCGGGAGTTGAACTTCCACTCGTCGGGTTGATGTCAGACATTCAGCGTCGATCTGAACATGAGAGATGAATAAAATATAGTCTATAATTTGGTTTGGAATATAGACTAACCCAGTGGTTGACATTCTCGGAATAATCTGTATATTCCCGACGGATTCTTGTAGACCTAGTGGATTTATACCATCACCCCAGAAACAACAAAAAACAATTAAAAAACAACAACAAACAAATAACACAAACAACAACAACAACAAGTATACGATTTTTTGTCATCGACTGCCGCAGTTAAACAATTTAAAATAGTTGAATTAATTTCACATTAAAGTACTCCAAACGAAACAACCTTATAAAAGAACTTAATATATTTACCTGTTAGACCTAACATTAAACAAAACAACCGCAGAACAAAGCAAATGAACCATTTGCGATGCTTTGAACAATAAATACATTTGGCAGATTTCTTGCTCATTATGAAATGGGTCACATTAAGTAATACGATTACAAAGAATAAGTAAATTAGTAATCAGTAAATTACAGCATCTGGGATTATCGAAGTTTCATCGCTGGGAGATGTTATTACGATGATCAATGATCGGAGGGAACGTGACACGATGCAATTAAGAAGGAATCCTGAATTTCTCAGAGAATTCGACAGCTATTAATCTCTGTTAAGTTTATTAATTGAAATATACCAAATCACAGATCATAAAACTAAATCTGGAGACAAGTCTCAAATCTCAAACATCTGATTGGCTGAAATGGCGACCAGTCGTTTTATGATCTTATTCCCAGAAACGAATCCTTCTGGTACGTAGGGACTTGCGTAAGCAGTTGCGTTTCCATGCAAGGAGATTTTCTAAATCGGAATGAATATATATTTTATACAAAATACTTTCCCAATAATTTTACATTACAATAGATGAAAAGAAAACTTTAAAAGCCGCCGAACGAGACAAGTATGGAAATATTTTAGGCTCGGTTTGATTGGGCATGTTATGGGTAGTAAGGGAAATGCATATGACAAAGCATATACAAAATAATTATGTTGAGGTTTATATGGAAATATGTTAATATTTTAAATTCATTAAAACTACATTGTAAATATTTTGCTCGGCAGATAATTATAGTGTTACGGTATTTTTATAGACAGTCAAACAGATAAGTGTGTCCATTTGTCTGTCCGCGCCAATCGTTTGCGTTTTATCCGATGTTTAAACCATTTCTGTAAATATTTTGTCGCAGATCTATAATTTTCTACTGGAAGGAGACAAAGATGTTAAGTGGATCAATATCATTTAAATCAGCATTTTATCGTGCATTTACAACCTACGATCACCGTATTTGTTATTTTGACTACTAGTAATGTCTTTGTTTTGTATTTATACACTTCATAATTGACATGGAGAGTTGCAGCGCACAAAATGGCACAACTGTATCCGTTTCATAACAATTTAAGTATTGGCTCATGCTCAAAAATAATAACTTTCAAAAAGTTAAGCTTGAAGTTTCAGATCGTTTTTTTTTTCTGGAAAGATGTCATTTTTTACAAGATGATGAAACAGCTATTAATTGCTATATGTGTATAGGGGATTGATGTCATTCTTTGAAAACACGTCAAGTATGAAAATATTGCAGACTCGGTTTGATTGAGCCTGTTTCTGTGCAGTAATGGAAACGCACATTATTTCCCACGACCCCTAGCACCTGCTTGATCGCAATTCAATATTTACATAAGCGAACAGTACTTATGTTGAAACCAGATATACGCCCGTAGTGATTGACAGGTTTTCGACCATGGACGGATGCATTTACATAAACTATAGCTTAAGCAACAAATAACTACTCTCAGGCAGCAAATTATTTCTGCCCGAACTACAGAATTCTAGCATCATATATACGGTATAAAAAGCGTTAGGGCATATTATGCTATGCAAACAACATAGTCATCTCGAATAAATCCGCTAGATCAGCAAGTTAGACGTTATTGAACAAGATCATTTTCAAATGCCGCGTGATCAATGATCCGCCATTATAGCAGTATTGGAATCGATCGTGAAGCAACAGGAAGCGTTTCCAGTAGTAAATTGCAACATTGACGTGCTAGATATTTTCTTTAACAATTCTTCTATCCATGTGAAATCACAAGACAGCACAATTTCGAGTGCAATTATCTATTACTTTCGGAAACAGCAACACTATATACAGAACAATAAACTTGAGAGAAATAATAAAAAACCTACCTACTATTTACTCCACAAAATGCAACAACAACATTCTCAGGAAACTACAAACACCATCCAGAAATCAACTTACTGTTTATTAAATGGAACGAAATTACGCAGGAGTGGAAATATGTGAGAGCCAAATCAAAAACTATTGATATTGATTTATAGAAATAATGGCCGTCTGGATGACATGAAAGTATTGTAAATCGTTACCATGGCAACACTGTAAAGCTGTGTCAACTATCATAATGTAAAGGCGCGTTTTAAAATGTCTCTTATTGTAACACATTTATATAACACCACATGGCCTCTTGAATACAACAAGAAATGTATTAACTCAATGTTGCAAATTTTCTCAGTCTGGGACATCATTGACGAGTCGCCATTTCAGCCAAGCAGATTCTTGAGATTTGAGACTGGTCTCCAGACTTTATTTTATGATCTTGGGCTAAGATAATGATCATGAATCGATTGCAGAAACAAAAACAGAATAGAGTCAGTAAATGATGGTTGACATTGACATACCTATAGAAGATAGACAACTGATTAACAGTTTACGACTTAAGCAACTAAACGTCAACAAAGGGGTAATTTGTAAAAATGAAACCCAAGATAAAAGGGAGAAAGAAGTGACTCCTGACCCTCTGTAAAAAGAATATTTAGTTTAAAAACGTGTGCGTGAGTGTGAACATGCGAGACTGACCGTTGCAGAGATAATGAAAAGTCAGTGAGGTATTGCACTGGTTCCTTACGGTTCCCGACTTCCTTTAACAATCAAGTGACAGGTAATCCAGACTAGAGTCATAGAATGGGCCTGGTATGACAAGTGGCATTCCGTCATGAAGTGGGGATGACAATTCCGTCATATGGTATAATATGTATAATATTATACTGTTGATAATGCAAGATAGAGTATTAGTTGAGCAAGGTGAGCCAAGGCAAAATGTTGGCGGGGCAAGACAAAATTGGATAATTTTCGACATTCGTGGGGCGCCACCTGCCCCGCTCAGTTCTACGCCAGTGATATGTGATCTAGGACCCTCATCTGTCTGTCTATGTACCGGACTGAAACTGACAGCCTTCACTAAATGGTCAAGAGATCACATCAGCGTCCAAGACCGTGACGGGCAAAATAACAACCAGATTACTATAGGGCTAGGTACTACATCATAGATGTCGAGACGGACCTTAACTATTTTAAACAAAATTTCCTTCGCCGCATATTTGTTTAAACGAACAGTGCATCTTCACTGGAGAGTTCTCTAGATCTTCGGAAAACATGAGTAAGCGACCCGAATACACTACGCCGGGTAGTAACAAATTTAGTCGGGAAGCGTTTTCGGCGAATAGAGCTCATCGGTAGCTCTATTTGTAACAACTTCCCGAAGAGCTGTCTTAGAAGGGAGCTATTTACGGTATAACAGCGCTATGGCAATTATTGCTGACAAAGTATGCAAAAGTCCATGTCTCGGTCGTTGGCCTGTTCCGTGATAGTAGTAATCCGTATAACACTATCGAGATATTGTACGACACTGATCGACCTGCATTATTCTCTCAAAACACCATTATTCACGGCAGTTTAAAGCCTTAATATGATTTAAGTACCTGTGCTCAACTTTAACCAAGCCAGAAACGCCATGACACCATTATAGTCTAGCTGTGTAGCCCGTTTTCACGCTAAGGCACACCGAGGCAAATGCCTCCGTAAAAATTGGAGAAATGACAAAAAGCGCAAGTTGACCCCCATGACCCCACCCCCACCCCCGAACCGAAAAATCTTTTCCTCGGTGACATTGTCGCTCTACATATGGCAAATTTTTAACTTTTTACAAATGAAATTTTCGTGCGTTTGATGTTCCCTCTGTTCCATCTAAAAGTTTTCTAGCCCGTGCCCAATCAGGAAAATAAATTTCTAGTTATTTATGTTCTGGCCTCATTTCTATAGTGCAATATTTTAAGATATTACACATTTCAGAATGCATGCAATAAATTAAGAATCTATATTTCTATATTTATTACTGTTCAATTAGCCCTGAAACGAAATAAAAAATCTGTTTTACCAACCAAATATAAAAGAAATAACTTACACATATATAAAGTTAAAACCGAGTCCCTGTTAATGGTTTACAAACTTCATGACAAATTTGAAATAACAGTCATGTGAAAGTATTGAAATTTGTAAACATCGCATGTTTTATGGATCATCTGAAAAAACCATAGTGCATGAAATTCATAAACTAGAAAATTGTTTAAGTATATCAATGGGGTATTACTTACTTTTGACGATATTTAAGCATTTTATAAGTCATCAACTTTTCTCAATTACATGTATTACGACTTTTTTATCCTCTACTTAATTGACTGGCTTTTCATCCCAATGGCGACCTGTGTAGATCCAGGTCAACCGTTTCATCTGTGCCGTATGACCAGGATCTACACTGTAAAGCGTTTAGATTTATTGTTGTTTTTTCAATGATCCACATTGGTCGCCAATTTGATAAAAGGTATATCCATAGAGATTCGAGACTGGTCTCCAGATTCAGTTTTATGATCGGGCACTGGAAGCATCTATAACGGGAGTGGAATCGTCTGTCTAGTGACTATTCAGATCAGGGTTGAAAGTTATAAAACTAACATTGGAAACTCAGTTTTATAACCTTGGGCAAAGAAATACGTTGTCTCCAAACTAGGTCAACCAGGTATTGTTTTTTAACCATTTAATCCAATTTCTCTGCACTATGTTTCTTACAAAAAATGATAAAAACCTAGAAAATTAATACTATTTTACCACCCTGGTTTTAAACTTTAGCAAAGACTACAGCTATTATTCCCGAAAATTAACTAATATTAGCCTGAAACCAGCTAAACACCTAAATTGCTCATTGTTGAAAAGAAAACATCTTATTTATTGGTTTTAATTCAAACCATTTTACAAAAGTTCAAACTTTTAAATTATATACTGTTTCCTTGTATAATAATATTGAATGTTTGATGACTGATCAATTGGAAGAAAGCATTTTTGTTTACGTATATCGTATATAGATTCTCGTCACATTTGCCCAAGATCATAAAACAGTTTAAAGACCAGTCTCCATTTCAGCCAATCAGATGCTTGAGATTTGAGACTGGTCTCCTAATTTAGTTTTATGATCGTGAGCCATTATGAAAATTCTCTACTAGGACATACATTTAAAGTTATAATTAAAATAATACAAGTCAAAGTTAAGGAACATCTGAATTTTATAGACATGTATCGTTGATAGATTCTCGTCACATTGGTCCAAAATCATTAAATTGAGATTGGAGACCAGCCTCAAATCTCAATCATCTGACTGGCTGAAATGTCAACTGGCCGCCATTTCAGCCAATCAGATGCTTGAGATTTGAGACTGGTCTCCTAATTTAGTTTTATGATCGTGAGGCATTATGAAAATTCCCTACTAGGACATACATTTAAATATATAATTTAAAATAATACAACTCAAATTTTATCGCGAACCAATTTAAGACATCTGAATTACATGGGCAAAAGTGTGTATCCTCTTAAATTTCCATAGCAGACGTATAGTAGCACAATGTCATACAATAATTTACTTATCTGCAATTGTATGTGGTCCCAGGTAAACTGCAGATAAAATTTAATTTGTATGCACTTAAATCAAATTTCACTAACCACAATTTTGCAGCTGGTGCAGATAATGAATGTGCAGTCGGGAAAAAATCTTTCAAGTTACCAGCAGGGATCTAGGATATTCTAGATTCCTGTTACCAATGAACATGAAGCTTCATGCAATCATGCATTCTATTATTTGACAAAGGCAATTTGGCAATGTTTAAATTGGCGTGTTTACATTGGCGTTACATGTAAACAATGGACTAATATTTTAATCGTTGTTTAATACAAAGCATGAAGCTCGCAATACTTGTCCCATTAGCCGAGTGGTCTAAGACGCTGTCAATTTGAAATGCAATTGTATCAACGCTGTTATACGTTGTAGGTTCGAAACATGTTGTGTTTTCTTTACATTTTTATTTTTTACACAATAATTATTTCCGCGATAAAATGAACTAAAGCAAAATACAAACAATACTTTGAAATAACCGCGATAAAACGTAAAAATATAAATCTAAAATATTTCATTAAAAGCCGTGTGTCAGTGTGGATCGAACCCGTGTCGAAAAAAAGTTAGGCCTTTGCTAGCCTGACTCGTAAACCACTGTGGTATCGAGGTGATGTAAAAAAGATTGGCAAAATAGTATTTTAAGGCGTAAATTTACCTTAACCCGTGTTTACATTCTATTAATAATTGTAAACATCGACAATTTAGCTTTGTCAACCTATAGTACTTGCGATTCAACCTCTGTTTACACATGACTGGACTTTCAATTAGCACAACTATTTGTGCGCGACAATGACTTTTCTATATATGTGATGATCGTCCTTCGCGCACAACCCAGTTACTATTCCAATCAATGCGGAAAATTTTTCTTCTATTTCTATATGCCGCCGATCGGAATTTGAATAGCAACTTTGGCGGCTCCATAAAGTATCTTAAACCATATGTATCTTTAAACAAGAAATATCTTTAAAAAAAGATAAACGGCGTTGATGGAAAAGAATTATATATACATGTATATAAGAAAGAAAGAAATACAGAGAGGCAAAGCAGACACAGTTTAGTTATTTTATTTTATTTGTTATAGCTGTCGACGAACCCTCCCTGCCTTCTTAGTATGACTTAGAGATTAAGCGACCGAATCATGACAACTCATAAATTTATTGAAAGTGTCTTTCAAAAAAAATGTTGAAGCTGTTGCAACAATTTCATACAGTGATAACAAGTCGATTAAAGATACTGAAGCAAAATATTCAGTTTCAATAAAATACCTCGTGTAGAGTGAGAATTCAAGATGAATAAATGTCCTTGAAATTTAATAAATATAAATAATAACAGCCTGTTACAAGAGCGAAATCTACCAACTTTTAAGTATATTAACTTTAAAAAAAGTGTCCGTCCTGAGTATTGAACCCGGGGCCTCCGCTTGAGAGGCGAGAGTGTTAACCACTACACTACAGTAAACTTGTATTTCGTACTTGAAATTAACAATCAGTATCAAAGGAACTAGAAAGGAACCTGTAAAAACTAGGAATATCTACACTTCTCTTTCGTTTTACACTGTGTATTGTATGCAAGTGTTTACCTGACACCCAAGAATATTCCATATCATATTGTATTTAAGCCATCAATATTGACTTAACTGGTTACTTAAATCGTAAATATGTTTTTCCTCCAATACAACACCCACTAACAACCAATCGAATTAATCTATTTGATTTTTCCGCTGCATAATAATAAAAATCCCACTAGATACCTCTCCACCCTGCTAGATGCCTCTCTGGTGTAAATAGCTACCAATCGAAATAGTTTATTTCATTTTCCATCTGCATAATAAGAGAATACGAGTATTATTTACAACATTTCATTGGTGGAAAAACTAGGTCAAAAGTGACCTTAGACAGCTAACGCCGAAAAAATTACATACCTGAAAAGCCACATTCAAGTAGAATCAATATATGTAATCCTTTATAAATAACGGTTTCGTTTTTTATGCAAAACTCTTTTAAACCTCCACCCATGTCAACAAATTTCGATTTCGGCGCTTAAAGTTTACCTGACTCACGTTTATCGATAAATAACAGAATTTAAATCGGGTCGATTTCCACCACAGTTTTGATCGTAACTGCTTGAGACGTAAAGGACAGACGTCTTTAAAAAGTCAGTATGATAATGGGTCTGTGCTTGCAGTCGAATTATTGAGACTAGACTTTCAATGTGACTGCAAAAACGAGATGGCTGCGAGCAGCTTTTTAACAAATGCTTATTAAAACTGATTTATATTTATCAAAAGATAGTTAATATTTTTTTATCCCATATATAAAACTAATTTACAGTTCTGTAATAAAAATAATTACTTTATTTCAGTGGACATAAAATCTAGAGGTTTTCATCTGAATGGCATTTTCTTTTTACAATTTTATAAATTCATGATTAAATACAATTCTTTTTTTTTTCGTGATTTATTTTTAAATTTGCAGAGCAATCTGAAAAAAAAATCCACGAAACTTTGTTTTAAAGACGATTCGGGTGGTTTCCGATATACCTGCACACCGTTTGTATTACCATCCTAGCTGGTACGCTTCGCGAACGGTAAGTACTACGACGCGATCACGGCATATGTGCATGCAACGTTTTTAACCGGCGTTAATGTAGGAGGTTTTGTGGGGTAAGGAAATCGCAGAATTTATTGCTAGATTTCTAAATAATACTCAAACCAATAGGCCTATACAGCTGTCAAGTCATGAGACTGTATGATTCTTCAGTCTTCTCTGTGACCAGAATATAGTACTTTGCTCAATCATTCGTGAAAATTGACCTGCCTGGGCTGCAAATGTTGTAAATTTCCTGTTCAAACATACTTTTTTTTGACTGTTTCACTGCGCATGTCTGTACTTTCAGCAGACAACGACAGTAGTAAACCAATTTTGTCTGGCGGCTATAACCGCCAGAGAATCCTTAGCGAGTTTTAGTTATCTTTCCTTGAGGTTTAAATTAGGCGGTATTCCCCACCTTTACAAGTACATAACAACACCAGCTAGTGTTAGGTTTAAAAATAAAAAGAACTTGGAGTCATATTACAGATGTATGTTTACCATTATCCCAACTGGGTTGCTGATATCAATTTGATGCCACTTAGCCTGGTCACTGATTTATTGCCATACATATGTTTGGAATGCATACATTACTGTGAAATGTTAAACGTTCAAGTTGCACAAATTCTGCACAATGTTTGCCATATAATGTCGTTCAGTGCGCTGTTTACACCTTCCAGTTGCTGGTTTATAAAGTATCAGCTGTACTTCTTCTAATCTTTATCACAAAAAGTGCATATTTACTCGATCATGCTTTGTCCATGTTAAGGTTTATCATGAATTATTGTGATGAGCAATAAGCCTTGTTGATAAGCAGCTTGAGAGTTTTTAAAATAGATACAGAGAGCAAGTGTGACGTCATCCAGCAGCCAATCAGAGGCCTCTAGATTTTGGTTTACAACAGTCGTTTATTTTCTGATAACGACGGAGAAAGAGTCTAACTTTTTTTAAGCTAAATAGTCTAGTGAAGAATTATGACTGCATAAAAATTGTCTGCACTGGAGGACAAGGCTGTGTAGTTTGGTGTGTTTTATCTATATTTTACTTGCTTTTGCAAAAAATGAGAGGCCACGCACCCTACACCGGGCACTTGATTTTTGCTACGCTGCGTATCACGGCAGTTTATTCGATGCTGGTGTTGAAATATACTTTGGTTATCGCAATATTTAAATGTTTCTTCACATGTAATGTTGCTGAAATTTGTTGTGTTGGTTTACATTACAAAACAGGGTTTGATATACTTAAAAATAATGCCTTCAACTAGCAGGAGCGGATCAAGATAGTGTTTAATGGGGTTGCTCAATCCCTCTTTTTGGCGCAGCAATATTTCATGTCCATGTGGGTAATGGCCAGAAAGTTGGAATTATCACAAAACTACCCTAAAACTGACCCAATTGAACGCCCTTTCTGAAAATCTTTCATCCTTTGCAATCCATGAAGCAGTCATCGAGCGTGATGATTTTAAGTTGGAATAACTTGTTTCACATTCGGTATAAAAAGTTTAAATAAATATACCAACTATTTTCCCAGACCCGGAGAAATGTGCTCCCCGGACTACGCTCCGGTGATTTTTACGTAATATCTACAACCTTGCCGGAGATCGCCGATTAGGTACGATTGGATCAAAGTCAACTATTGTTTTATTTCCATTTCGCATTGGAGTTTCCAATCCGCAAATTTCGAAAAAGAATTTTCATTTCGTTTTTTAGATATACCATACCCTCATTTTCTGGTCGGTCCAGAATATGTTCATTTGCAGGCTTATTTGTTTGGAAAATCAGTAAACAAATATTTTGGGCATAGGAAGTAACATCATTTACACGTATAGCTTTTAACTATTAAATAACAAACAATTTCTGCTTAATTTACCTATTGATCCCTACAATTGGTAAAAGTTAGAGCTCATTTTCCTCTATTACAACTCCTTCCATGAACACCGAATTTTGAGGGAGGGGTTGCCATTGGCAGTTTGGTGGAGTGCATAGGGGTCAGGACGTTGTTGGGATGGTGGAGGGGGGTCACCTTTGAAGAATTTGAATTAGTTAGTGATTAACTTGCATGCCTAAGCAATCAGTGGCAGACGATCACCTTACAGGAATCTTAATTACCTGGACATCCAAATGTTTACTGCAATTTTCTACTCAATTAGTGGGCTATATATAGTTCGTGATATTGTACACCAGGGTTTCTTAATTGGACCCTGACACCCCATATATCATGCTTCAACCATGTAACCAATCACCCATTATTCCACATATATGCTAACCGTGTAGATCCAGATCTTTGCTATTTGAGGATCTGCACTGTTAGCTTATTGGTCAGATAAAACACAATGAATCAAAATCCAAACACTAGATCCTGATCAGATGGCACAGATGTGCACACAGATATGAACATACATCGTTCGCCCATGGATAACAGCCATATCCCATGGAGTCAAGTGTTAACTGTCTGTTTAGTACTGAACATTCAAAAGATGATATCTTAAGGATAAAATTGTGGGGAAAAAACTAGTTATTAAATATTTAGCGTTGACTGAAGTTTTGACAATTAAGAAATCCCAGTCACTTCACTATATTTTTTAATCGGATATTATAGATTATTTGATGAATACTGTTTCAGATTCAAGATGATGTCTTGGACAATGCTGAAGTCAATATGTATGGTACTAGCTGTCACTCTAGGTATGTGCTATGTGGTGTACCATGGTTACCTGCCCTCCATGAAAGTTGAGTTGGGATCGGACCACTATGCAGAGAGAATTCATATCTCCATGAAGAAATATCTTCCGAAATGGATCAAAATGCCCTTCAACACATTTGTTAACATTGGATATGTGATTGTTGGATCCGCCTGGTGTGCAATGACCTCAGTCGCTCTCGCACAAGACAAGCTCAAGAAAACTGATGCAGAAATGTTTTACGTGTTCAATTTTGCAAGTTGCTGCTATGGACCCATACAGGCATTACGAGTATTGACACAGATTTATAAGTTTGGAGTCTTGGACCAGTGGTACACACCACCATTCTTCATGTGGGTTTTTCTGTGGGGACTGCACATTGTTCATGGATACAGTTTAGTTAGAAATATAATGTGGATGTCACTATGCATTGGAAGTTACTGTTTGACTGGTGATTACTTACATGGTTTTGAAATGTGTTTAAGTGTACACATATTTCTAGCAGTGTTTGGAGCATTGTACAGCTGGTGGCGTGTTCCACAAGCAAAATGTGCTGGCGCATTTGTTGGTGCCATTGTAAGCTGTGCAGGTTTTGTGATTTTAAAATTAGCAGATTTAGAACTTGTGAAGCATCATGAAATGTTCAAATACTTCTCAGGACATTTTATTTCCAAGATATTTGATATAATGCAGATTCACTATGTGAATAAATTCTTCCTTGCAATAACTTTAGCTGCACTAGCCGACAGTAAGAAAAAGAAGGAGTAAATTGTTTCTTTGGTCAGGAATGCAAGTTTTAAGAGCTTTAACCCTTTCCTCCATATTTACACATTTTATTGTGGGACTGGTGTGAACAGTGTAGATCCATATCATCCAGCACATTATGTGCCATCAGTGCCCAAGGTTATAAAGCTGAGCATGGAAACCAGTCTCAAATCTCAAGCATCTGATTGGCTGAAATGGCGACTGGTCGCCATTTCAGCCAATCAGATGCTTGAGATTTGAGACTGGTTTCCATGCTCAGATGCTTGAGATTTGAGACTGGTTTCCATGCTCAGCTTTATAACCTTGGGCACTGATCAGGATCTGCAGTAGCACTGGTTGCTTCTTGGTAAAAATCCTACAGAATCAAAAAGCAAACAGTGCAGGTCCTGATCAGATGGCATGGATGTGCCAACTGATCTGGATCTACACTGTTCAGCCATGCATTAACTGTGTGGGTTAAGAGCTTTGAGTATTACATGAACATTTTGTACAAGTATTAAATCATGCATAGAATTGATCAAACTATCATTAAATGCAACATCTTCCAAAGGAAAGTCAGTAACTCCATGTAAAATTTTACTCTGTTTTTTAATTAAAATTTCCAGACAAGTGTCCTTTATCAAGAATAAATACAGAATTAATATGAACTACCGGGTAAGGCACATCTGTCTTAATATGCTTTAAGTTGTTTGGGGTTGTTTTTTCATGTTGATGTTTGCACAATATATTTGTTCAAAGATAAAATAAGTATTGGAACCAAAGGAAAATCAAAATAAAAGTTTGGTAAATGTACAGGTTGTTTAGCGATGGCCTCTATATATTGGCCTTTATGGTGTGGGCAAACATTGTTGATCCAGATCACCTGCTTCATCTGTGCTATCTGATTAAGATCTACACTGTTAGCTTTTTACTAGGTTATTTCTCACCAAAAAGCAAACACTGCAGATACTTTTAAGACTGCACAGATGTGTGGGGTGATATGCATCTACACTGATGGGGCACACGCTTTAAAATGTGTTTACATGGAGTAAACGGTTAAAAAATAAGATAATTTGATAGTTACCAAACTGATATCTGCTACAGGTGCTTTGTTTGCAGGAGATACTGTGGATGCACTTACATTCATGAGCAAAAAGTTTCTTGGTTTTCCACTAGACACCACTTTTGTAGTTAGTTAATTTAGTGGAACTTAATTTTCTTAACTATATTTATGTTCAATTCTTTATTTCATGGTAGTTTTAAATATCTTGACAGATCTGTCAACGAAATCCACACAAATTCATACCTACAAAAATTGATGATTTCATAGAATTTTGTTTTTAAATACAAGTAATAAATTGAATGTGTTCTCAAGTGTCTTTAACATAAGTTGTCAACCACTGTTCATCATTGTAAATCTAATTAACTTGATCTGTGCTTTTTTTATCATCATTTTCTAAGATAGATAGGGATCGCTTTATACGTGTATCTGTCTGTTATAAAAACGAAGTGTTGGCTGTAATTTTCCTATACTGGAAAAGTGAAACTTTCAAATTAGAATTCTTATAATAACAGGGTCAGTACTTAGCCAAACATGTATTAGTCAAAGTCACAAGTACAGAATTATGCATTTTTTGTGTGCTTTATTATTTTTTGTCAGTAAGACTTGACTTAGGCTTTAACTATGTTGTGAAAAGAATCTGTGGGTCAGGGTCACAGTTTGTCTCTTTTTGCATGAAGATTTGGCATTTTCTGTAAATTAACCATAAGTTCATCACTAACCATCAGACTTTCAGTTAATAGATCTTACAATATTGCCAAAATATAAATGTCGATGTCCGATTTTGATGAAATTTTGCCCATTTTTGAACATCAATTTTTGTAACCCTGAGCACTCTCCCTTTAAGCGATGGGGTCCTGGGTTCGAGTCCCAGTCTGGCTGTGTATCTTTCTCATCCTGTGACATTTGGTGCCCAACATTTAGCCTTGACAGCACGGTTACATTTACATGGTAAGATGCCTGTGATTGTTTATTGCAGCATGATTCAGAGATAAATGAGTAAGAAATCCAGATAGCTAAGTCCCGAGAGCACTAGAGCCGCAGCTCTGTGAACCAGGTTTCCCCCAAGTACAAGTTACAATCCCTATGGTGACATCTGCCTGATCAGCTGTACATGACTGATGAATATGCTAGCTGATCTGTATATTCACTGGTTGCGCATGCAATAAGACCTGTATACATGGAGTCAATGGTCATGTTATGAAAATTATGCCAATCTCCAAATCAGACGTCGTGAGAAGGTTGGTGTCATCAGAAGCAAGAGGGTCCATAGGACCCTGGGTCGCTCACCATGTCAACAACTGCTCAATGGTTGCAGTCAGTGGAAAATAGTTAATTTGGCACTTTCAGGGGCCGTAACTCTGGAACCCAAAATGCAATATGGCAATTTCAAGAATGGAAGCAAGATATAATGGTAATGAAAGTGAAGATCAGACCAAAATTAAGACCACTAGAGTGCAGACAAGCTTTTATTATAACTTGACCTAATGACCTAGTTTTTAAGGTCACATGGCTCAGTTACGAACTTGACTTAGATATCATTGAGATTGGACCAAAATTAAGAAAGTTCTAGTGCCGACAGGCTTTTTCTAGAATTTGACCGAGTGACCTAGTTTTAAGAGCCACATGACCCAGTGTCGAACTTGATGTAGGTATCACTGAGGTAAACATTCTGACCAAGTTTAAAGAAGATCAGACCAAAATAAAGACTGCTTTGAGTGCATACAAGCTTTTTCTATAATTTGACCTAGTGACCTTGTTTTAAGGGTTACATGTCCCGGTTACTAACTTGACCTAGATATCATTAAAATAAAACTTCTCACCAAGTTTGAAGAAGATTGCATCAAAATAAAAAACAGACTGTAGACAAGCTTTTTCTTAAATTTGACCTAGTGACATAGTTTTGATGGTCACATTACACAGTTTCGATCTTGACCTGGATATCAATGAGATAAACATTCTGACCAAGTTTAAAGAAGATCACACCAAAATTAAGACCTCTAGAGTGCGGACAAGCTCTTTCTATAATTTGACGTTGTGACCTAGTTTTAAGGGTCACATGGCCCAGTTTCGAACTTGACCTAGGTATCATTGAGATAAACATTCTGGCCAAGTTTAAAGAAGATCAAATAAAATTTAGACAGCTAGAGTGCAGACAACAATTTTGAATGGACAACAGACGAAAGGCAATCACAAAAACTCATCCTGTCACTATGTGACAGGTGAGCTACAAATGCATCCATGTCACTTGCTTTAAACTCCTTGATTGGCCGAACTATGGGTACACAAAATAAATATGTCAGTGGACATTACCCAAGCACCTTCAAAGAATTTTATCACACTTTTAAGCTGTGTGGAACATTTGTTTTAAAATGCTCTGTTGTAACCCATGAGTGTACAAGATTTTATTTCATTGGACAGTGAAATTTTCACTGATAGTTGGGCAGTGATTATGACATTTTTTATGCTTAATTCGTGAATTATTGGGCAATTCTAATTAAGTGCAAACAAAATAAATTGCGACCACTAAAAATTAGCTCCATGGTTTAAAAGTTCCTTTTAAATGTCATGTTTGTTCCTATGATGACAGAGTGTTAACACTCAAATAGTTCATCGGAAATTACGATAAAAAATAACAGACCTATTTCAGACAGAAATTTATACAATTCAAAAAAGACTTGCAATTTAATTTACAAAATGTATTCATTAAAAATTCATTTGAATGTTGCTTTAAGTTTTAGCAGCTCTGGCATATACATATCTATTATCAGATCTTTTGTCATTCTTGAATGTTTGTGGTAGCTATTGTATATTTCAGACTACTGCTGCATCTTCTAAAGCCAATGTTCCTTATAATGTAAATGACAAACCTTTACTTTCTTCAATTTTAATGTAAAACAAGCATCATATTTTACCAACATGCTCTAATGACAGAAAACTTTCAGCACTATAGCTTTCAGCCAAGGGCTTTCACACTTCCCGTCATAACTACTTAACCCTTTCCTGTACAGACACACCTTTATTGCTTGGGCGAACAGTTTAGATCCAGATCAGCAGGCACATCCGTGCTGTCTGATCAGGATCCAAACTGTTCGCTTCTTGATTCATTAGGTTATTTCTGACCAAAATGCGACCAGTGCAGATCCTGATCAGACGGCACGGATGTGAGGGCTGATCTGGATCTACACTGGTCGCACATGCGTAAAAATGCGTATCTATACAGGAAAGGGTTAACTACATTGAAAAAGTAAGTCCAAACAAAAAAATTGCAGTTTTCGATTAGAGCCAAAAATAATACACAGTCTTCCATCTCTTTTCCCAAATGGTGTTTTTAACAGTTAAATACCATACAAGTTTCATTTAACAAATCTATTAACACTATCCAAACATTTTGCCACAAGTAATGCTCTAAGTTACAAAAAATACATTATTAACATCGTCTTTAACTTGGTGGCCACTGGAACTGATTCTTTGGAGGTTGTGCTATTAATGGTTCCCAAGGTTTGTATTGTAACATATTTCTTGCCAAGTGAAGTTCTCTTTCTGCTTGTCGTATCACTTCTTCTATTTTGCCACAGTTGATCTTCCGTTCCAGACTGGTAACATCTTTGTCCTGGAAATTAAGTTGTTAAAAAAATAAGGTATGTCACACACCATGGGTTTATAAATGATGTAACTGGTAATATGCACAGAAGCAGAAAACTCCTAAAACTGACCCCTTCCCACAAGCTATAAGGAACCAAAAGAATTTGTGACAGATAATCAGAGAAGTGGAGTGGCAGACAAATAGAAGTTGGTTTCAGTTTTTCCTTGCTTGTTATGCATTGTGGAATACTAATATTGTTTATATTGAAAAAAACGTGTTGTAACTGTTTTAATTGACAGTTTCACTTCCCTTAGTTTTTCTTGTCCTAGTTAATGGACTTTAAAGAGATTTAAAGCTGAACAGTGTGGTAACTCTGGAATTTATAGGTGGCTCTGGAAGGTGGGGTCTGGTGGAAGGTTTCTTTACCACTTTACCAAGTTAACTCTGTGTACCATGATTAACATGTATTTCAAGTTTTAGTTTTATGGTAATGTAAGACAGCTTTAACTATAAAATTCCAAAATAAGACATAATTTGATCAATATGCAAGTTAGGCTTGTGGTACTATATAAAACATTTCCGGATAAAATTTAATGCAGGTTACGAGTTATGGTTCTTGGCATACACAGTAGTACTTTTTAAGATATAATGCAGCAGCAAGCAAACTTCAACCCAAAGCTGAACAGCAATGGCAACAGTGACTGCAATTAATAGAACAGCTCAACAGTTTCTTCAAGTATGTGTAAGCAAGCTAAAAATTATTGCATCGCTTTGTTCCGGCAGTTTTAACAGATTTTTGATTCAATAAATTTATCCCATTACTTTTTATATAGCCTTAATGACATGGGCAAACAGTGTAGATCCAGATAAGCCACACATCTGTGCCCTCTGATCAGGATCTGCACAGTTTTTTTTATAAATAAGGTTATTTCTATCCAAAGGGTGAACTGAACAGTGCAGATCCTGATCAGACGACACAGCTGTGCCGGGTGATCTGGATCTTCACTGATTGCACATACAATATTACATAATGGAATAAAGTGTAAAGGGTTAAACCATATCACATCATAGAAAGGCTTACTGATTTCACAAGCTGTAATCTGTTCTTTACAATGGCTTGTGTGTTCACTCGGTACCCAGCATCAGCAGGCATCTTATCCAAGACACGCATGGTACGTTCGTACAAGTTAACCAGTTTCTGAAAACATTGTATACATAAGACCACAAAACTAATTTGACAATATTATATATCTAAATCTAAATTCCTGGCATTGATCAATGGTTAAAGAGATAAATGTTACATGTATTTTTATTAGATTGCACTTTCAAACATCAAAACTAAATAACTAGTAACAATATTTTTTTATGAATGAGACATATATATAGATAATACATCGTTTGTGAACACTGCAATTAAGCAAAGATAGATAAAAAACAGCATTCTCTTAAAAATTTACTCCAGAAATAGGCATCTTATCGCATGTGGGACCAGTTTAGATCTATACCAGCCAGCACATTCCTGCTTTCTAATCAGGATCTGCTCTGTTCGCTTTTTTGTCAGAAGTAAGTAACCTAATAAATAAAACAAGCAAACAGAGCATATCCTTACCAAATGGCACAGATGTTCAGCCTAATCTGGATCTACACTGGCAGCACACACGTTAAAATGAATACATGTACAGTATATATGAAATAAATGGATAAAGTCTGAAGTGTGTCTGGTAAACTCTAAAAATTTAAGTAAATCCAATATGTTTCATATATGTCATGTATGTTTAAAGGTCACAGACAGTTGTGGTTTAAAATATTGATAACAGATAATAAAATAATCACATGATTAATGATCTTACTTTATGTGGCTCCTCTGCTACTTTTAAGCCTGTCAGGCCAGTTGTCTGAAAAGTAGAAGGAAAACCATTTTTACTTCGATCATTTTTCTTTTTTTGGTACCTTAAGTAAAATGCAAAAATATGTATAAAGGGTGAAAACTAAATGTTTTATAAAGTCTCAGCAAAATATCCTACCACGGAATGCTAACTGCAGCTGTATCACTGTAAGCAGACAAGTACATTTCGGTTATATCGCGCGCGACTGCAAAACAATTTTGACATTTTACTGCAGACTTTGCGAAAGGCATCAGACTGTCAGACATGTCCAACAGATTTTGCTTTGGTCTGGTAAAATGTTGTAGGTTGTCGGTCCTTTTGTCTTTCAATATCTTCTTCTGAAACGGCAAATCTTTTGACATGAAGTATGTTACTGTTGCAAAATTAAATAAATTTTGTAATGACCATTGGTACTGTCAGTTATATAACAGTTCGCCCCACTCTCGATTTGCCCCATCACGATTCGCCCCATTTTAATAACTACTCGCCCCATATTTAATAACGACTCGCCCCACTCAAGAACGATTCGCCCCAAATAAATAAATTAATACCTAAATGACCGATATTATTGCAAATCATTGCATATTTAACATTTATAAAGCCTAAATCGTTGTGCGTTGATGTTCATGAAAAGTACATGTATGAAAATAATATTGTTCCAAAAAGCAGTAAAGGTGTGCTGAGTCTGCTGGCTGACATAAACAATCAGCATATACACATTATTTATTTTAATTCTAATATCTTTTAACAATAAATTTTCATAACAAAAATTTATTATTCGCAAAAAACGGAGATTATAGCTTTGTTCAAGATATCCGTTACGTTTATGAATAATATTTATTATCTCTGCTGTCCTCACTATTATATTGGTTGCGTGGGGAGACTGTTTTCATAGATTAAATTTATGAATAAATAAAAGCTAAGTAGGGAGGCTGTGTAATTATAGAATGTAGCAATAAATAGAAATATTTTATCGTGATCATTAAATGCGAGCATACATTAATAAGAATATTGATTTTAAATATGACATCACAAATTATTTAACTCCTGGGGTTTAAACCAGGTTCTATATAACCTTGTTTGTTTTTTATTACAATAATAAAACATTGTTTTGAAAATAAATTCTTTTCATTTCAATTTAATATTGTCCTATTATCTCCACTCAAATTGTAAATGCCAATTATGTTTTTCGCACCTTTTTAAACATGTCGCCACATTCTTCCGGGCAAACTGGCTAGTGAGAATAACGTGTCAATTAGTGACAATAAACAAGGTCGTGTTCAAATTTGTACCCTAACGTGTAATATATTAAAAATATTTTAGGAAAGAAAAATATGATTTGAGTTAATATAAAGTTAAATTTAAACAAAAATTAAATAAGGTCGTTGCATGCGCCACATACAAGAACTCTATTGCTGTATTTATTTAATTTTTTGTCCGAAAATCGGCTAAAAGCTAAAAAAGATATATAAAAAAAGGATAAAAAAATAAGAAAAAATGCTCTAAAACTTTGTTTCGCCCTCACTTCAAACTTCTAACACAAAAACTATAAAATAAGTTTAAGGTATTTCATACCCCCAGTTAGTACAGTTGCACTAATGATGAGCTGTGGAAATTAAATGATCATTTTTTCAACAATTTCCAAACAAACTGTTATTATATTGTTACAAACAGATGAATATTGATAATAACAGGAGACAATTGTTGAAAAAAATGAATTTTGTTAGAAAAGTAATAAAATGTGGTACCTGCTATGTTGTCTAATCCGGGTGTCAAAATAAAGCACTTTCCGCTCAAATATATCAAAAATAATTAATTACAATATCCAGTTTAATGTTCCATCTAGGGTCAACCAGTGTTACTTTTTCAAAATAACTTGAAAACATTGCTCTTATAAATCAAAATCCAAACACATCATCCTTTGTCCCATGAGGTCACTCACCCATGCAAAAAGCATGCAACTCATGCCCACTTGTGTTTACCTGTAGGACAGTTTAATCTCTACATGTATAACAATGTAAATCTTGTGTGATGGTATTTGTGCAGTGTTTTGAAATTCATAATAGTCAATGTTTAAAAAGTTTTTTGAAAAAGTAACACTGGTTGGCCCTAGATGGAACATTGAACTGGATATTGTATTTAATTGTTTTGGATTTATTTCAGTGGAAAATGCTTTATTTTGACACCCGGATTAGACAACATAGCAGGTACCACATTTTATTACTTTTCTAACAAAATTCATTTTTTTCAACAATTGTCTCCTGTTATTATCAATATTCATCTGTTTGTAACAATATAATAACGATTTGTCCGGAAATTGTTGAAAAAATGATAATTTAATTTTCACAGCTCATCATTAAGATAACTGTACTGTCTGGGGTATGAATTACCTTAAAAAACTTGTGTCAATTCTGTTGACTTTGTGGCATTTGATATGCATATTTCCTTTTTTAAACGAGTGATGCCGGTCTAAAATACATCTTTCTAACGGTTTCTTATGTTGTTCACTCGACTTAATGTATCTCCATACTTATAATAATGATATAAATGAACTTTGGGCGAATCGTTCTTGAGTGGGGCGAGTCGTTATTATAATGGGGCAAATCGTGATGGGGCGAATTGAGAGTGGGGCGAACTGTTATATTACCGTACTTTCATCTAATTTAATCTAAGTATTATTGACTTGATGCTGATTTTGAATAGTATTTGGGTATACAGACCATACAGCCCAGATTTTTGGAACTTTATGGCCCTGTGGACATCTGATATAAAGCATGACAGCAGCATTATTGATAAAATATGTGTGTTAGTGCTTAAGAATAATAACCTTTGTAATAAACCCTCATGACAGTGTCACTGGGCAATATTAGATAGCTAACAAACTATGCCAATATCCGGACGACATCCCATCCGAAAAGGTGACAATTAGCGAGTTAATGCGTTCCCTATTTTCTGATCAAGGTAATCGATATACTCATTTTATAACAATATTTCGCCTTTGAAAATCTGTTTTCTCCTTACCAGTCTTCTTGCAGCCCCCGACATCTTCAACTTTTAATTTTACCAAGGTCAGAAATGACCCAAGAACGACAACTGCCTCAAATGTCTTTACCATACCATCGGAACAACAAGAGGACAAGAAACTTGACTGTTTCGCTGCGCATGTCCCAACTTCAGCAAACAATCTTATTTATTTATAGATAACGTCTGAGTAGGTGTCAAAAAGAAAAAAAAGTATGTAGAGCATCAAGTCAGCGCAAGTGATTATGTTTTCAAGTGAGATAGAAGAAGAAACATTATTTGCATTAATGCAGCAACATTAATTGATAACATCTGGGCTCGTCAAAATTTTTATTCCACGATTACATGGGTTGGATTTAGTATGAAATTATGTCGGAAGTATAAGTTTTCATCCATGATCAACAACAAACTGTTGGGAATCTTTAGTAAAAATTAATAGGTAATTCAAAGTAAAGGTATCTATCACGCTTTCTAAAGAATAAAAAACAACACTTTATTTAATAACAAGTTAAACATGCTTATACAGTCTCCCCACACAGCCAAAAGCGAGAGTGAGAATAGAGCGTGGGCTTAAAAATGATAAATTTAAAATAAGACACAAAACAAGAAACGAAGAAGACGAGCCTGATAAGTTAATTATCGCATGGGAGTGGTCAGTGGCAAAACAATTCGACAATTTGCCCAGGGGTTCTTGTGAGCACCAACCTCAGCTTGCTCCAACTGGTTATCATAGGAAAACAAGTATACAAGTACAAGTTGTATACAAGTAACTCAATACTGACATAAGTAAACTGTACAGTTTCGAGAAAGGAAATTAGTTCCGAAGTTTCCCTTCAAATATTTGTATGAAATATATTTTTTTCATTTAATATGCACTAGATACATAGGTAAATGCCATTGTACGAAACGTGAGCTAAAAATTAAAGGTTTACTACGTTTTATCTGTGCCCAAGGTTATAAAACTGAGCATGGAAACCAGTCTTAAATCTCAAGCATCTGATTGGCTGAAATGGCGACCAGTCGCCATTTCAGCCAATCAGATGCTTGAGATTTGAGACTGGTTTCCAAACTCAGTTTTATAACGTTGGGACCAGTATCCGCTGAAACGCTATTGATAATAAAGGTTTTAAATACAAGTTTATTTGTTAAACGACGATTGCTACAGTTTTGTCTCTCTTTCCAACATACAGTTTTGATAAAATTTTCAGCGATAATTGATATAATAAAATATGAAATATAAATGGCATGTCTACAGGCTTGTTTAAGTTTTAATGAGCTTTTCATCGGACACATTTACCGCACCCGTGGAGTAATACTAGTAATACCCGGTTTAATAAGAAAATCATTTAATTTACAATAAATTATATAATTAAAAGTCACGAACAGGCTCAATCAAAATGAGCCTGCGATATTTTCACATTTGCCGTGTTACGTGGCTTTCAAAGTATCCCCCCCTTTTTTTTTTTATCTATTTCAATATCACAGAAGCGTTATTTGTCCCGCCTGGCGGCTGTAAAAAAGCCACCAGTACATTTTTCAATCAGTTCTGTTATAAATCCAGTACTTTGAAGGTCGTTGAGCACGATATTTGTGTATGTTAATTTGGCAAACGAGTTTGACTCGCCCCTGAGCATAAATCCTCGAAGTTTGAAAAATATCGGAGCTTCGAGCATAAAGTTTACTCTTACAGAAGATATTAAGCTTGTTTTCGCCTATAGCCTCTTAAGAGTGCATATATGGACCATGGGGTTTAATTAGTTGCCGACTCCTTTGACGCATGAAATTTAGCACACGAGTTTGATTCGTTCCTGAGCATAAATCCTCCAAGTTTTAGAGATACCTGAGCTTTGAGCATAGAAAACGTTCTTACCGAAGATTTTAAGCTTGTTTTCGACTATAGCCTCTTTAGCGTGCAAATATATACCATTGGGCTCACATTGTTTTCAAAACATTTGACGTATGAAATCCGGCACACGAGTTTGACTCGTCCCTGAGCATAAATCCTCCAAGTTTGAGAGATGCTTGGACTTTGGGCATAAAGTTCTCTCTTACCGAAGATTTAAGCTTGTTCTCGCCGGTAGACTTTTTAGCTTGCATATATATATACCATTGGGCTCATATCGTTGCCGACAACTTTGACACATGAAATTTGGCACACAAGTTTGTCTCGTCCCTGATCATCAATCCTCCAAGTTTGAGAGATACCTGAGCTTTGAGCATTAAGTGCTCTGTTACCGAAGATTTTCAGCTTGTTTTCGCCTATAGCCTATTAAGGGTGCATATATATACCATTTGGCTCACATGGTTACCGACAACTTTGACGCGTAAAATTATTCACACGAGTTTGACTCGTCCCTGAGCATAAATCCTTCGAGTTTTAGAGATACCTGAGCTTTGAGCATAAAGTTCACTCTGACCGAAGATTTTAAGCTTGTTTTCGCCTATAGCCTATTTAGCGTGCATATTTGGACCATGGGGCTCACATGGTTGCCGAAACCTTTGACACATATAATTTGGCCCACGAGTTTGACTCGTCCCTGAGCATAAATTCTGCAAGTTTTATAGATACCTGAGCTTTCAGCATAAACAGGGGGTAGGACGTGGCAATGCTTCCGAAGTTAGTTAAGCGAGGACAATGTTGCAATGGGATAAAATGGCAGTTAAGTCGGCCTTAAAAAAAAGGATTTATTTTTCAATTTAAGTGTCCACCTGTGCATTTTGCGACCAGATGCCTGAGGTACCCTCGACACTTTGTTTCAGGAATTCAGATTTTGTAACAAAAAAGTTATTGAAGGTTTTATACAGTTTAGGTGATGTAAACACGCCAAACATTTGGTATTTTAAGGCTGATCTTCAGACATCTGGGCACTACCATGTTGGGTTTTAGCATTTTATGAAGTCAAAATAACATATTCTTTTTTCTACCTAGCTGGTCACCAATAAGCAACCCCCACGCTCGAAAGAAAACAGGACATGGGATTTAAACCAGGTTCTAGGGTGCACCAACCTCACGTTTGTCCCCACAGGTTATCAAACAAGTGCAAGTTGTCTTGGTGAATTAGCACCAACCAACCCATCAACTCGATAATGTTGCATGCAAAAGCACACAATCATTTTACATACACAGGTATAAAAGCTAATAGCATTGTCAAGCAAACAGGTGGATACTCAATGACCTTTCTGAGACCAGAATCCCTGGAGTCAGATCAGCAAGAAAACGATGACAGGGACAAAAGAAACAGATCGCGCTTTTGGTTTTTTAAGAAACATGAAACCAATAATATTATGAAGAAATTAATGCATGAAATGAAACACAGAATATAAATCAAAAAGATGTATTTAATAAGATTTACAAAATTTGTCAGAAATAGACATGAACTCAAAAACATAATTCCATAATAAAGTAATGATATTTACAGTGATCAAATGCACAAAAATAGTTGTGTCAGCTGTTATTTAAAGCTCAGCACAGTGTCTGTCTATATGATAAGAAAACAAACGGCTTTCATAAATATATGACAGCTGTCAAGTACGATATGGTTTTTTGTAAGTAATTATATTTACAAGGCTAATGTATTTTTACACTGGAAATTTAAATGAACATTCAATTAAACTTTTGTTAAAGAAGGAAATAAAAATAAAACGGTATTGAGAAAAAATATATTGAGCATGAATGAAGTTAAATAATTACTTAACTCTGCATTTTCAGTCTCATAATGTACATTGTTTATTAAGCTCATAACTAATGGTTAATTTTGTATTGCGCTATGTTTGTTATTGCTTTTTATAAATAATTAAAGAATGACAAAAAAAAATCCAGAATAAAAATTCAAGAACTTTTTTTACAAGCGACGAGATAGGAGTATTGCCATTATCATTGGGAGTTGTAATTGATATCTGGAAACATTTCAGCTAAATCACTGTTAAATTTCTCATAGAATTGTTTGACTAAAGCCCTGGTTTCCGGTAACATATCACCAAGATCAATCTCCGGTTTTGCACGTGTGTTAATTGGACCTCGGTGAAATACAGTAACTTCCTCAAGCTTGGTAAACGGTCCTGAAATTCAAAAAGAGCTTTATTATGAAAGTAATGTGACTTAGCGTTGTCGCCGATGCGGTTCGATTCCCGAGCTGTGTCTTTATTTACAATTTTACAATATAGCGATGTTTGTGCAGTACAGCAGCCGTATCAAAATAAGTCAGTTTTGTTATCAGTTAATTTCAGAACAGGTGTCATACAACAAAGGACACGTACGTCGGGGCATGAATTTTGCATTAATTTTGGAGGCTTTCACGGCCTGCTCCGTTGGTAGCATGCTCTGAGGTGTGTGGCTAGGCGCTGTCGCCGTAGAGGTTCGAATCCCTTCTTGTGCTGTCATTTTCAGTTTTATTGCACCATTTTAACTTCATCTGTTTATTAAGTTTTATTATGGCCTCGCTCAACAAGGGTAAGCTATAGTACCATGTTTGCGTCACCTTAACGTTTGTTTTACATCACATTCCTAGATAGTAAATACGCCTTACAGTTTTGCAACCAACGAGAATTTTAATAAACAATTAAGCCTTTCAGGCATATTAAGGTTTCACTGCAACATTAACAGGTGATAGCTGTATGATATGGCGAAAGATAACCGTCAGTAATTGACTATAATGGTTTTAAAGTGAAACGATCATTTATTTTATTTATTTATTTATTGATGGAAAGACCAGCAAATTGCTGTTGTAGCTTGATAGGGATTGTGAACATTTTGACTCTATAACAATCTAACTATCTAGTCATAAAATGTAAATAATGATAAACCGAGAATACGAGTTCGCCTCCGTAAAATAAACAAACCATTAATACTTTTTGGCTGTTAATGATTGGATGTCTCTGAACTTAGCAAAAATCATAAAACTGAGATTGTAGACCAGTCTCAAATCTCAAGCATTGGTTGAAATAGCGACCAGACGCAATTTCAGCCAATCGGATGCTTGACTGGTCTCCAGTTTTAGTTTATGATCTTGGAGCCAGATGTTTTTTTTAACTTACTTATATTAAGGAACCCCAATATTCGCTTGTAAGTCTGGAATATCAGTGAACCATTCGTGTCTTCTGATTTAACTACCAGCACATTTTCCCTGGGGAAGACTTCCAGCCAGTCCGATATAAATATGTGATACATTCCTACTCGCAGTCTCACCTGTGTAAGAGGAAAACAGAAAACACATTGTTAAGAAATTGTTAAGAAATTAACTTATCTTCTAAAACGGGCATTAAATGCTAATTACTGTGTTATGCCATGCAATTATAATGACCAAAACATCTCTAAATAGCAATACAGTATAATTCACATTTTACGATTATCTTCAAAGGATAAAATAAATGAAAAAGACGGTTCCGTGTTTTTCAGACCAAATGTTTCTGTTTCACTGTGCTTGATCTAAACAAACAACGCAGTGTTCTGAACGAATTTTTAATTATGTTAGTATCATATACCTTTATGTTCTTAGTGCATCACTTTATTAATATGTCCGTGCCAAATTATCAAACGGTGTAGATTTCTCTTCTACCTTTTTGATAAATGGAAATCTGCTTCAATAAGTATTGAATCATATTTGCTTACATTTAAAAGAGAAACCAGGAAGTGCTTATGTTGAAAGAGAATTACATTGAAGATGAGTATGAAACTTATTCCACGACTGTTGTATTTTATGTATGTTGTATTTGTGGACAGTATTTAAAAAAATCTTACTTTGTAGGTTTCAATGCTACTATTGTAAGCGCAGGCTCTGATTGAAGCATATTTTCTGCACTCGGTGTGATTCTTGATCGCCTCGACCACTGCTTCGTGGAAAAGATGAGGGCTCACTGGGTAATGCAGAAAGCGAGCTTCATAAATGTAGTCGGAGTACAACCTGAAACGAAAACCGGAAGTGTAAATAACCGGACGATATGCCATTGTATAAAATATAGCTTTCGAGTTTGGTAAAAAAAATCTTGACATTGAGCCTTTCGCAGAGATGTTAAAGTATGTGTAATGAACGACAACTGTGCGAAGGAGATTGCCCTACCAACACGATGAATGTCACAATTCGCCCATTGCCCACAAAACACTCAACTACAATAACACATTTTATATTTCCAACAAAAACGTAGTTTTACGCAAAACACACAAACATTCTTGGTTTACAAGACATATATAGTGACTTATATGAGGGATGTCGCCATTTCAGCTGCTTGAGATTTGAAACTGGTTTCCAATCTCAGTTTTATAACCTTCAGCCCATGTCATCTTCTTATTGAAGACTGCTTCCTTTATTAATGGAAAAATATATAGTAAATATATAGTAAAAATGGTAATATTCGTAATAACCTTTCTATTGGATTTCTGACCATGAATATGATTTTGATGTCCGGGTTGATGCGGTGGACGTAGTCTGCATTGGTCACAATTGGTTCACTACAATGCTCATTACCAGGAACCATCGGCCAAAAGCGATTGTCAAAAACTGTGTCTACTGTAGCCTCACCTGTAAAAGGTTGAATGCGTTCATTTTGTTGTCTTAAAATCATTTTTGTTAAGTTCTATATCGTTATTATAAAACAAGAAATTTCAAGCACTAATATTAAATTAGCATTTCACGGTGGGCCACAATATAACAATAACAATTACACAATCTCGGTTTCCTGTTTGCATAAAGAGAGATAAATTCTTAAAAAACAGCAGGATTTGACAGACAATTAAACATTTTACGCCGTCATAAAACCTTACATAATATTATCTACTCACACCTCACCAGTTTCTGACATCGGGTCTGAGCACCTCAAACCAAGTAGACTAGGCGAAGGACAAACAAGTGGGCACACAAAGCACATCGTTCTTAAAGGGAACTATAAAACAACAATTAACCTGGTGGTACTCGGCCACTTTTTAATGATCAATAAACAATTGCAATTTCAATGCTATTCAATGCATTTTCACATGCCAAAGCAAACACTGCATGTAAAATATCATTTCTCATCTATCTCATGTTCTATCTCTGGTATATTGTTTTCATTTTACATAAAGGATACATGAGCTCATTTATCTTACTTCAAATATTCATGTCTGACTTGTAGGAAACATGAATATTTTGGGCTGAATCCACATTTTAATACTACACATTTATAACTTTGCACTCAAGTTCACCAGACTGACAACCGTGCTTATTGTTTTGAGAGAAATTTCGAAATTTGAAAGCAAGCAGGAAAATGGCAAATCTAGTAGGTATCGCCTTAAGCGGAAGAAATATGCGACAGGGAATCGAGCAAGCTCTTCCTTGGACACAGCGCTTAACCACATAAAACAGGACACGATTGTAAAAAATATTTTTTTATTTTCCTGCGTAACTGTATATGTTACAAGCCTTAAGTAACTGTATATCTCGTATGTTTTGTACATTTTATTTCCCGTATTTTATCAGCTTACGTTGACGATTCATAATAGTACAATACATTACAATACATTACTTATACATGTGTTTGATCGTATATATAGACAATGAAATGTAGTAAGAATTACTTTTATACTTATTTTAAACTTAAAATCTGTTTTAGCAATACCCTACTTGTGAAATGGTTAACATGTTAAGAACCTGCATTCTGTGCAATAAATTATAATATACATTATAAAATTTTCCCAAAAGAACAATTGTGTGCAGAACTTTTTGTTGGGTATATAAGTAGTGATCGGATTTTGTTTCTTACGTTTTTACATTGTTAAGTTTGAATTGCTGTTTTATTTGATTTGTATCATTTTGTTGTGTTTGATGAAATTAAAAAGATATTTTATAAAGTGTCCAAGTGTGCAGAACTTATTTTGCAGAGTATATGTCGTAAAGGCTATCAATAATGCATGTAGATTAAAAGGCGTATCAAGAAAGACCACATTGAGTTTTTTGTTTTGATACTTAAACACATATAGTCTATATTAAAACACTCATGTCATAAATCACTTAATGATTTACATAAATCATCAAGTGGTGCCAGTTAGATAATTTATTTATCTGCCGCACGCATATAAGTCATGTTTAGATTTCTTTGTATTTTTTTTCAGTTGGTGCTTAAACTGTAATAATTTAAGTTAGATATTGAGTAAGACTTAAACTAAGAACACTCGGCCATGTAACTGTATGCTAATTTAAACAGTAAAAATAACAATTTATTTCAATACCAAAAAAGCATTGATTGAATTCTGATATGTTTATTAAGTTTTCTAGAGATGTGTAAAACAAACAAATGTTCCAGCAATATAGTCATCAAGCTAACAATCAAAAGTTACTCAGTAAATAGTGTTACCCTAAAAACACATTAAATTTGATTCATTCCCATGGTGATTTGTATGTTAACATGTATCATCTACGGCAAATAAAGGACAGTTTCATATCATTACGTTTAAATGGGCTTTATGGTGTTAATATTATTTATTATGAGCATAAAGCTGTCTGTTCAATCAGAGTGGAATACTTCAATGTCTCACTTGTTTTAGTATTAATTGTACCATTGTATAACGCATAAAATGACTACAATTTCGCCGACATTTTGAACTATTCAGTCAGTCACTTTGAGATATGTTGGTGACTGAATTTTACTGCGCTATGACGAATTTTGCTTCAAATAATGAACTCGTACATTGACTGTGTAAGAATATAATATTACATATACTTTGTTTACTGGTCTTCTACAGTTAATATTATATTTTGATGTTTGAAAACACTTTATATTTCCGCTCTGATACGTGCCCACCTTTCAAACATATGCTTATGATTCACCATCTTTAGTAATTATAAAAAAGACAGTGATCACACAAAAATGAAAAGACTACGTTATATCGGCTACGAATGTTTGACAATGCAAAGTGTTAACGTTGAATGTTTTGGTAATACAATTTAATATCTGTTGAAGCGAAACACGATTGTTTTTATTGTATCTTTAAAAAATATGTAATGTTGTATCATCTCCAGCTGCTTTGGCAAAAAGTTGATTTTGATACAAGACCTCCCATTAAAAATAATATTAAATCCACCCAGAACTTTATTTCCAAGCATGAAAATTAAAACAAACTACTGTAAATGTTTAATGATAAACTGATAAAGAATTGGTTAATATTGCAAGCAATATGTAAAGTATACTTGTTCGTAAATACGTTACGCGCGGCATCGACAGTTTCTTTATGCCGACACCTAATACCCCGAGTTACCCTCACTCGGATTCATAGATTTCTACGTAATTATCCGAAGCTTGTCGGAGATCGCCGAGTATGTACGATTGACTTTCTCAAAGAAAAGAAAAACCCAAACTGCATGGTACAAGTAAGGCATTCTTAATATGAGTAGTTAGTAAAAATATTTTTGATTGATACCTGTTATAGCATGATGGTAGGGGAATGGATGCGGGTGGCATTCGAGGGGCGCAACACGTCTCTGAAGCTCGGCTGCTGACTTGTCGAAGAAAGCAATGTACTTTTCCGTTGCGTTTTGAAAATTCCCTTCCACTACAAAACAACAATATCTTATCGTAGCGATTAACAGAAAATCAATGGAAATGGGGTTCTGACATATTTAAACACAATAAGTATCTAATTAAAATGACTAAACAAATTATTGAGTTGAGACTCATGTTCCTGCGAGCATGCACATGTTTGCTTTGCTTGGTGTTTACATTGTCTTTTTTTTAAATCAAGCTATTTACTTACTATATCTACCGATGTTAAAGAATCTGGGTTCTTTAATATGGACAAGTGAGACATCGGGATGGTTGAGCAGCCGAGTAAACAAATCTGTCGTGCCCGCCTTCGGGAAACCCGCAACCAGGAAGTATGGAAGGCACTGCAACCTTAACTTTGGCGACTTGTCGTTTTCTGTCGAAATATTGCGGTAGAAGCATGGATTCTTAAAATTTTTGAGGAATTCAGGACGTTTCTGAAAGAACATATGTGAAAGAACTAAAAAGGTGAATTAATGAAATCAAATAAAACCCAAGTATGTTTATATATTGGGAAAAAAATCTACTATTCTAAAAATATAAATATATATAAAATAAATTATTACCAATATTAATTGGAAAACTATCTTACAAACGAATTCACCCTCCTCTTTAAGTACCATGGCGCAATTATTATTCAACAACTTCAGCTAAACGTTCTCCAGGGCAGGAGGCGCGGGGGGGGGGGGGGGGGGGGGTGATTGCAAATGGTAAAGACTGGCTAACATTTCTACAAGAATATTAGAAAAATATGCATTGCCAGCCAGATTGTACTGAAGAAATATGGTTATTTTATGATTTATTAAATTAACATTTACATGCTGAGTTTAGTCGAATTAATTATCTGATTACCAAGCACATACTAAAACAAAAGAAAAACCGTTTGCATCAGAACTATAAAATTTATAAATGATATATTAAAAACCCGTACCTGTACTAGGTACATTTATATCTTAATCTATTCTATACGTACATATAATGTTGTAGCGACTCGTCAAAATAATGTTGAGGTTTTCAGAAATTCGAGAAAGACTCTCTTCTTGTCTACTTTCGGTTTCAAGGACACAACATTTTTTCTGTTTTGTTTGAAAAACTTACATTATTATAACAGATGACCGTTAACTTACCGCAGATAAATGTTTATGCGATATTTGTATTTGACTTGACTCGACTTGTCACAGTATCGTTTTTTCAGATTTCTGATTTGCTTGAGATTTGAGACTGGTTTCCAAACTTAGTTTTATAACCTTCAGCTCAGTATTGTGAATGGATGATGTTAATGCTTTAATCTCAATAAATCGCTAGTATTAACCGAAATTTGCAGATTTCATCAACTTATTCATTCGACACGGTTAATTTAAAAAGGCAAAGGGGCAAGGTGACATGCCAATCACTAGATCTAACATCCCATTTGTTTTTACTTAGATTTTAGTTAATAAAAAGTCTTATTATCATTATGTTTTACAAGTTTTAAAGTCTCAATCAAGTATACTTATACTTTGACTGTTTTCTCATTTAAACTTCAGACCATGTGTACTCTTTAAGTAATCGAGCGTTTCATCTTAGTAAAATTAAATGTTTCTCAAGTTATTAACATCGCGGGATTTTAATAATTTTGTGACTTGAAAAAAAGTATTTATATTTATCCGAGTGGCGTATTTGTAAAGTCTAACTTTCGCCCAGTTTGACTGTTTAATAATATGTGTTTTGTTTGCGAGTGTTCTGTATTTTATGTTGCGTGATTTGTTAATTGCATACATGTATTTGTTTCATATATGTACTGCTCTTCTCTTAGAGGAATGGAGATTTTCTATCTGTCTATCTTAATTGGCTTCGATGACAGAAGATGAATACTTACAAATAAATTAAAATCCCAGTCACGTCTGATAATTGTTTTATTATTCCCAATCCCTTTTCCGCACACTTTTTCTTGCTTTAACTTTCGTTGTGTGAACAAAACTGTTGTTTCCCAGCTAGAGCTGGTTAGCCGGTCCGAGTAAACCTTTGGCTCCAATCCCGTCTTTACGTAAATATAAAATAAAATAAATATTAATATTAGAACAATTAGTTTAATCCTTGATTTTTTTATGATAAAAGTCTGTGTATAGCACGGAGCCATATTTGTGTTCATTCTATTCACTCCATTTCACTAATTAATCAATCCCTATATAGCTTTTTAACGCTCTTTCTAAGACAAAATATATACCAAAGCTATGAAACATATTTAACTCATCACTCATTATGTCCACCCTCCGGCAATGCATTTTGGGTGTTTATTATTTAAAAAATATACACCGTTTTACTTGTCCAAGCGTGACAGTTATGTGACATGCACGCCTGTCAAAAATCATCCGTCGAGCAATTAGCGTTAAAGTTGACAGTCGGAAACAATGTTAACTGTTCATTCATTAAGATGTTGGTTATCAATGTCTCAGGTGCTTACATGTAACTTTCTTTCTTTGTTGTATCTGAATTTTCTATTTTGATAGTGTGGTTTTCCTGTGATATTAAATTCATGTTTACGGTGTTACGTTAAGGCCATCGTTGTTTCGCCCTGTCGACCTCAAAGGCGAGCATACGAAAACGCGAAAACATTATGCGAGATTGCGAAAGTACGATGCCAGGTTGCGAAATATCGCGCCCTCGCATGCCACCGTGACTGTTTGTTTCTGCCTTAAAATTTCTATTTGAATGTTACCACCCTTGCCTTTTGACTCTTAAATAAATTGTTAATTCGTCTTCAATCAACTGCCGGCAGCCGATTAATATTGGAGGTTAAATGTCGGAATTTATTTTTAACAGGAGTACGGAGCTCTTTATCTGATCAAAATATTTGCGTTTATTTAACGTCTGGAAGTCCAATAATATTAAAAAAGACGGCTGATCATTTTAGAATTTGGAAGGTAGAGCACGATACAGATGAAACCCAAGTTCGAGAAGCAACACTGGTTCTTTTACTTGACGATGTAAAGTATAAATGCATGGATCCTCGGTTTAAAGCCTAATTCTAGAGATTAGGAAGGAGCGGGTGATCGAACTCATAACGAGTGTCCGGTGTTTTAACTACTAGAACATTGGTTTGTCTCTTATTGCCCGTTGCTATAATTGTTATCATTTGTATCATCATATAACCAGTCATACTTCATAAAAGCAATTTAAACACACAAAATTTTATAATGAAAAACGAGCTCTATATTTTTATATTAAAATAGAGCTGTCCCTTATCCTAAGGCTAGCTTGCACAAATCAAAAAGTAACCCTTATCTTATATCTAGATTGCGCATATCGAAAAGTAGCTTGCCATTATCCTATATGTTATCGGTAAAACAGAAAATAAGGTGTTTTGTGGAAGATAGATATGCTTCCAAACCTAGTAAGTATGCATTGTTACAGTAGAAGATTGCATTTTTATTATACACATTCGGTGTAAAAAATCAATTTATCAAAATATGTTTTGGGGTCAAAATATACTCAATATACAAATGTTGGTGAGATTTCCCGATCATATTTAGATTCTGGCAGACTAACACAGAGACTTTTTTAAATTAAAGGTATCTTCAGACAGAGAACAGCCTGAATTACTCATATTTTTGCAATCTATGCACATAAAATTATGCATATAACAATAAGAAAACAGCCTATAATAGTAAGTCATATTCCCTTCACCCATGTTTTAGCTTGCCATTATCGTATTAACTTGCCATATCATCTTATCCCTACTTATCCGGATACAGACCGTGTTCTAAGGATGCATGAAGTAATTTTCTTATCTAAACTGCGTTACGATTAACCCTTATTTTCTGCCGCTCGCAAACAAAACCGTACGAAATAACATTATTTTCCCACATTTAAAATGATTTACAGCTCAAGGACAATACACGATAGTTTATTATTCTAGCACTTGAAGAATGAATTTATAGCTACCAGTTTTGCCTCTGGAGATTAAGTCTGTGGAACGGGTGAGAGTTTCAAGAGCTTTAAAAATATCAAGAATAAATATTTATTACTTTATTTAGGTCGCGTCGGTGCGCAAATAGAAACCCTTCATCGAACTTTATTGAGTGCAGCCGGTAGAATGAGCTTGCACTATTCTGCAGGTGTACAATACGTGTGAAGAAGGGACGGTCAAATGGAACGCCATTGCTGCTTGTCGGTGTGTGCAGTATATCATTTAACATTCTTTGCTTTGGTTCATTCGGCATGATGTGCAGAAGTCTCGATAGACTGTTACGTGCTGCACCGCCATTAACACAACACCATTATCATCAAAATCATCATCAACAACATTATCATGAACAATATCATTCCGTTCAGTAGTTTTATCATTATGTGCAGTAGTTACATTACAACGTTCAGTAATTACACCATTCCGTGCCTTAGGCCCCAGTTACACAGACGGTCAGCGCCCAATCGGATATTTTATTTTAAGTTATTCGCTCTTTTTATCGGTTGTCGTGCGTTATTTTATTTCTGGTTTTCTGTTTAAACAGCCATTGGTGATTGACGAGTGTTCAATGGGTAAAACAAATATTTCGTGGGTTGCTGCTACACTATAATTCTCATCTTTTATTCTATCGGCGGTGAGTATAAGTTGATCGGTTGCTTATCGGTGGGCCAAAGGAGATATCGGTTGTTGATCGGTGATATCGGTTTTAGACAGGATTTCGATCGGTGATGATCGGTTGTAGACAATTCTCAATCGGATATTTGTAAAATATTTTCACTGAACGAGAATTTTAAACATGTATTAAAATCCCGATCGGTAATTTTTTACCGACGAAACTCATCTTTCCCCAATAGCAATTGATACTCAGTAGGTGGCAAACAGGTGACCAATATTTGATATCAGTGGTTAATCCCTTGTCATCGGTTCACTCCATAATGACAATAACAATAGAACTACAGCACGGAATGGTGTTACTATGGCACATAATGATGTAAGTAACACAATGGTGCACCTACTGCAGATAACAATAGAACCACTGCACGGAATGATGTTACTTCTGCACAAAAAATGACAATAACAATAGACCTACAGCACGGAATGATGTTACTATGGTACATAATGATGTAAGTAACACAATGGTGCACCTATTGCACATAACAATAGAACCACAGCACGGAATGATGTTACTTCTGCACAAAATTGACAATAACAATAGAACTACAGCACGGAATGATGTTACTATGGTACATAATGATGTAAGTAACACAATGGTGCACCTACTGCACATAACAATAGAACCTCGGCACAGAATGACGTCACTTCTGCACAAAATTACAATAACAATAGAACAACAGCACGGAAAGGTGTTACTATTGCATATAATGATGTAAGTACTGCACATAATGGTGCACTTACTTCACATAACAATAGAACTACAGCACGGAATGAAGTTACTATTGCACATAATGATGTAAGTAACACAACGGTGCACCTACTGCACATAACAATAGAACATAGAATATTACAGCATGGAATGGTGTTACTTCTGCACAAAATGACAATAACGAAAGAACTTTAGCACGGAATGATGTGACTATTGCACATAATGATGTGAGTAGGCCTACCTCTCATAATGATGCACCTACTGAACATAATGATAAAACTACAGCATGGAATGATGTTACTGTTGCACATAATGATGTTAGAACTTTTCATAATGGTGCACCTACTGAGCATAATGATAGAACAACAACACGGAATGATGTTACTATTGCATATGATGATGTAAGTAACATAATGGTGCATCTACTGCGCATAATGACACAATTATGCTACTGCTGCACTGATAGCTGTTACTACTTCGCTTATAGTGTAATTACTGCACACAATGCACGGAATGATGTTAAATTTGCACGAAATGTGTAATTACTGCACATAACACCGAATGAACCGAACGTTACATTGATATTGGGACAATTAAAGAAGAAATGAGAATCTAAGTTACAGTTGCAACACTGTACGAGATAATAGCTTAAGCCGATGGAGAAAAGGGTTTATTTTGTAACATTGATCAAATTGATAGATTTTATTTAAAACATGCAATATTGATAACTCGGGTTTATGACGTAAGCTTCAAATGTCGAAAAAAGCTAGTCTAGTTCCCGACTCCCTATAATAGTTTGCGTAGCTATCAAGGAGCAAAGAGCCACCCCAGTTATCAGTTTGTTACAGCGCAACAGTCAAATGTGGAGCTGGCTTATATATGCTCTACAAAAATAAATGACTGCCTCCAACTGTCCGTCTAGTTCTAGGCCTGCACGTTACCGAGCTGCAAAAATGTTGTCAAAGCGGCTTAAGCCGCGATTGTGATTGGCTCATAATAAATGCGAACACCTAATATGTCGTTTGTAATATAAATTGTATAAGGTTTAATTAGGTAGCCTTAAGTTTCATCCCTTATTTGGAATCGCCAAACATTCATATGTTATCATACATTTTTGCCGGTGATTCCTGATGTTAAAAGTTACCACAATCAGCACAAAAAGTATAAGATAACATGGTAAGAAATCCACAAAAAGCTAGTCGAATCGTACTCACTCCGAAACGTTTGGTATTTTGTGAAAAATTGATTCATATGGAAGAATCTGATGTTTGAGAACTTAAAACGTTCTTTCAATCATCTCTTCTTAGATATTGTTAACGGCAAACAACTTGGACGAATTCAAGAACTCGTGCGCCACAAAGGAGCTATTCGGCGGAAAAATGCCCTTCTAAGGAAACATGAATAAAGTTTTTTACATCATACATCAGTTTGTCTAAATATCTCCCTTAACAGATTTGTGGCACATTAAACTGGTTGAAAGACGCGAATCCAAGCTATATCCATGTTTGCGGAATAACGCAACGTTGAGTGACAACTTAAAAGACGTAGTTACGTCAATATATCTGCACGAGATTTAGCGTTATTATTTCATTTCTATATTACCTATATATGGCTGATTTTACAGTTCTGAAGTGTTGCAATTCCTGTGTGGACTTTGTTTATCTTAAACGAGTTAACGGGAAGTTGAATATATATTCCTAGCGGTTGACTTTTTCAAGACTGCATAGGAAAGACACATTTTTGAGGGAAAAATAAATAGTTTAGCTATTGAAACATTAAAAATAATAATAGATTTCTAATTTCGTATCCCGTCTGCGCGTAGTCGAGCATGATCATTACTCGCACTAGTTTTTCATAAAAGTGATACAACTGATATTTTATACGGTAATTCATGGGAATTTCTGTTTTAATCAATTCGTTTCCAACGTAACGTCAAAATAATTTTAACGTACGTTAATGGCGGGAAATCAGTGCAAATAACGGGATTGACTTATTCTGACGTCACGTCAATGAGTCGAAAATGTGTATAAACAACTGCTATGGGATGAAATTGTTTTAATAAGTAAATAGACAGAAAGAAAATTGACTATAATACGGACTTCCAAAATTGGCCCAGATTGGCCCGTCGGCACTGAACGTAGTTTATAAGACTGGCCCAGATTGGCCATTTGGCACAGAAGTGGTTAAGTATCGTTAAACTGTATGCCTTCTAGGTTATAACGGTACCATAGAACTTTCCACAGTCGATGCGTATTTGTACACTTAGCAGACAAGCGACGCTTATTTACAAAGTCAGTATTAATTACCAACGTTCATATAGTGTAGTTCTAGTTAGGTCCGCAAATCAGGTCAGAGGTCAGTGGCCGTTAGGAGACGGAAAGAAATGTATTCGTATGTTGATGCATTTATCCGTTTATATTTACACTTCAACTTCGTCCTCTACGATGAAGTCTTATTCATTTAAGGAATCATAATTTCTAATGGTAAACAGTGTGACGTAATAATTTATAAGGCGTGGCTATAGTAGAACCGTTTACAATTTAACCCTCTTACGCCGGAGTCATTATTTTAGGATGTTGTTGACGTCGCGGCGGAAATGACGTTACGGAGCGCCAAAGTTTACGTCGCTATTATTTTCGATGCGGTTTGAGACTCATATGTATTTGTTCAAGCGTCATAAGTGTATCATCATTTACTTTTTGTTAAAATTAATAATTATAATAAAGTACAATGCATATATTTATATTTTATATTTACAACTTCTCCGAGATTTGTGTTTGAAGAAACTAATGCTATGAAGCACATACGTACTCTGAAACAGAACATGCGTATTGTATGTTTGTGATCGGACACACAAACCGACAACCGGTCTTTAAGAAGTATCGACGGAGACTGATTTACCATTTAGAGCAGCCGTGTACCGATGTACACAATTTCACTATCCCAATGCATCATCTTCCGATTTTTTGTTGAAAGAAAAAGACAGTGCCGGTAAATGATACCGGTAAATGATTTTTTTTCTGATTTAAATTTTGATACACATGAATGGTTTCACGGCAAGCCATCTGGTGTGAATTTTAGATATAACTCATAATTTACTTTAATAGCAGTTGCATGACTCCTCGTGGATAGTTTACGCGCAAACGAAATCTTTGAAAAAAAAAAGGTTTCGGGAACCAGACTTCTAAAGAAAATATTTGTTTCTATCATGCAATAAAAACGGTTTGCTGAATTGGTAGTCCATCCGTCCCATTCGGGTTGGAGTTCCCGATTTCCCGGTATTAAAAACTGGGGGTATAATAAGAGTTAAGCGTTGGTTGTGCAGCTGCCTTCAAAGAGTGGGAGAAGTGAATTTAATAGCCTTTATAGAATATACCGGGTATTTGTTTCGCTTTTAAAAAAAAGATTAACATGATTTGTTTCGATTGCTTATTTAAAAAATTGCGTAAGATATCGACCGGAAAGTTCACAGGTCTTTTTTTTTTCATTTATCTGCTCTGTGTCTTCTTCAAAATAAATGGAAAAAGAGACTGAATCGAACCAATTTTAGTGACATATATTTTCGTCTTTCAGATTTCTGATTCATTGAAAATCGACGTATTGTCTAGATTTAGTTCGGTTCGCCTAGAAAACAATATAATAGCCGTTTAATTGAAACACCAACATACTTGTTTTTATGGCAGACTGGCACATCGTCTTTTGGTATTCGTTAAGTAACAAATAAAAGTACTTCCGGGCAAAATCAAACTTTTACCGAAATGCAACTTTTTACATAAATATCGGGGTTATTTATGCCAGACATTATGTACTCAAAACACCATTAGATATTAAACTAATGTCTCTGTAAAATTTATGAGCAGATTTTCCACCATGCTTAAGTAAGGAAAAAGTATTTATAAAAAAATGTCTTTTAAACCGGAGAAATATTCTTTTATCATTAAAAAAATTGTGCGCAATACAAATAAATGAGTGATTTCTGATTGATCTATTATTTGGTTGATCGATAAATTGTTTGATTGATTGATTAATAGATTTATCAAATGGTTGACTGATCGATCTATCGACTTATCAATAAGTTAACATCCAAACCCTTGATACATTAATCACCTTTTATTTCTTCCACAATCCGCATCCCGCCACCCGTTCGATAAACTAGCCACCCAATACTTTATCCTTTTTTGTCATATGATGGTTTACATTTAAATCGCTCGCAAAAATAAAAAAAAAATATGCTGAAAACAACTTACAAGATTAAATTAAAGTAATGGAAATGTTTCGACCGAAAAAAGTTACTATTTCCTCAACGCATATGTATTGTATATAAACATTTAAAACTAAAAAAGGTTTGAAATATTCTCGTGAAATTAAAGCATGCTTTTTCTAATTTGAAACAACTCGTATTTCTATAAGATTTATTCATAAATATTTTTTTAAAGATTCATTAGAGTAATTTGCATACACCTGACATATATTTATACATGTACAACATTACAATTTTGATGAACAACCCTAATAATTACTCTGTTGTGTATACGCGCATGTAAGAAATGATATGTATGCTATCTCCATCGGCTTGTTTATCCGGGACTAAATAATGTTCTTTGTACGAAATCGTAAAAAGCTTCGAAGTTGATGAGTTTTAATTTAATCGAATTATAAATAATTCGCATTCCTAACTTATTATAATCCATAAAAAACAGACAAGGTACGTGTAACATTTCTGGAAAATGCTTAAATTGGATCTCTTTGTCTAGGCCGACTCTTCTTGCTTTCACGGAAATTTCATCTTCGGCTAGAATAAACCTTTTACAACATTTAACTATAACATTCCCTAAGTATTTGACAAGATCTTGAAGTAACTCGCACACCCGAATGGTAAAATTTTTACCATGCAATTGATGTCTTGACGCGACCGCCGTAACGACATCGAGCATTTGACGCCAAAAGTGACCCCCGAAAATGACGTCGTTTTATGTTTTAATGACTTATAGAATTTTCTCGGTGAAATAAAGGCGGTACCACACTATTTTCCAATTGTGGAATATCACTTTAGGTTTCACTATTTTTACATACTGGTACCAAAAAAAAAAAAAACAAAAAAAAAAACAATCAAATAAAATTCCGAACGATAACGCTTAGAAAACGGACATAAGTATGGATATATATGAAATAAAGAAGTAAAGTCCTAAACAAAAAACATTTCATGCACGGTTTACGCAAAAAATTCACTGAAAACATACAATAAAAAGAAAAATAAAGTTTTCTTCCACCATTGAAAAATAGAAACATATTACACCCACAAACTCCGAAACTATGCACCCTCACAAGTGGCTTAGTCACTTGTGAAAATACAAATTACGGAGCCAACCCGGCGAAACACATCAATATCACATACTGGTAAAAAAAAACAACCTTTATAACATTTCAAATTACACTTTATATAAACTATTAGTATTTAAACCTTTAGGATATAATGTCTCTAGTTTATGAATCCAAAAAGTTTCACGAAGTAATCTTTCCATGTTATCACTAATAACTTCGATTGGTAAGAAACTAAAATCGTCAAAGCAATGATTTTCATTATTGAAATGTACAGCTATACTAGTAGCAAAAGAAGGATCCGTGAAATTTTTTATGTCAAATTTGTGACTATTCATTCTTTGTGAAACTTTTTGCCGTGTCTGGCCAACATATTGTTTTGCGCATTTTTTACATGTTATAAGATATATTACATCTTTAGTACTACAATCAGCATTACACTTAAGTTTAAACCTATTCGAGTTTACCGAACTTTTAAATTCGTCCGTAATAACAATTTTAGAACAATGAGAACAACGAGGTCTATTACACTTTTTAGATGTGTATGGCAGAGGTGAATCTAATCTAGACTTAACTAAAAAATCTTTGAGATTCTTAGGTCTTTTATAAGCCATTATAGGATTGAAACTATGCACATATTTTACCGATGTCTTTGGTGAAAGTTTTAGTAAGTCCCAATATTTGTGTAAAATTTGTCCAATATTAGGCAAATATGTATTATACTCAACAACAAAAGGAATAACATTCTTTTTTTTCTTTCACGGTATTGCATAATAAAGCATCATCTTGTGTCATATTTTTTATTTCACTAATAGCGTTATTAACTACAAAATCAGGGTAATTTCTTTCCTTAAAAAAGAGCCGTAATTTTTCAAGTGACTTATCAAACGTTTCATTGTCAGATATGATCCTCCTATACCGCTTAGCCTGGCTAAGTGGTATTCCATTTTTACATGACACAGGATGGCATGATGAATACTCAACAAACTGATGAATGTTAGAAAAAATTTCGATGTCGTTACGGCGGTCGCGTGCACGCGAGAGCTGGCAAATCCATAAAGCGCGCTAGCGCTTTATGGTAAATTTGCCAGCTCTCGCGTGCACGTCCAATCTGCATGAACTGAATGTCATTGAAACTGATGAATGTTAAAAAAAAAAAAAAAAAAAAAAAAAATGTTTTAATGACATCATTTTTCGGAGAATTTGTTTACATGCAATCATGGCGCGCCATTTGTTAATACAATCTTACAAATATCCAAAAATATGACAAGGAATATACATGTTTTATATTTCAATATCATTGTATTTTAAAAGCGACAAATATGTCGCTCTCGGTCTTTCCCGATAAGCGACTTTAAGGTGGGTCGATACCTTTGACGGTAAAATATAAAAGTTGTCCGATCATTTTGAAATTTGGCAGGTTGATAGAGTTTGACGTCCCGCGTTGCATAGCAACGTCAGTATTCCTCTGACGTCACGTAAATCACCGTAAACGCGCCCCCTAGCGGCGTTCTTCTGGAATCATCACGCCGGTCACTTATTTGCATATAACTTTATTGTCTGTCATCCGATAGTTATTCTGTAAATTTTGTTGTGTAGATAATTAAATTCTCTTTCCGTCCATATCTTATTCTTAGTGTTTGATTCATTATAAATGAACCGTATCAGTTCCGAATGGCCGGAGCGGCGTGTAAAACGTTATCTTATTGGAGACGAGTTTTTCATATTTTTTGTAAAAATAAGAAAAACGGTACGGTGAAAGTTTTTCAATTTTTGATATGTTACTGTCGATGAAGAAAGTAACAGAATGACAAAATAAAAATCATACCTAAACGATCTAGTTTTCTTGCAAAATAGGCTCGAACAATGCCAATGCGGGTAAAAAAGTGACGTTTTATCGATTGCTTATTTGCATATAACTTTATTGTCTGTCATCTGATTTTTTTCCTGTAAACTACGTTGTTTAGAAATTAAAAATATTTTTCTGTACATATATTTTGCATTGTACTTACTTCATGAAAATTGGACGAATTTGTTCCATATGCGCGTACCGGCGCGTAATAAAAAGTTATTTTAAGCAGACGCGTTTTTAATAAATGTGTAAAGATAAAAGAATCGGTAAGTTGAAAGTGTCGTACTTTTTTATATGTTACTGTTGAAGTTCAAATAAATTGAAAAAACAAAATAAAAAGGTTTCTTAACGATTTAGTTTTCTGGTAAAATAGGCTCGGAAAAGTCCATTGCGGGTAAAAAATTGACGTTTCAGCATAGCACTTTGATTGCGTATGTGCATATAACTTAATTGTCTGTCATCAAATTTTTTCCCTGTAAACTGCCTTGTGTAGAAATTAAAACTATCTTTTTGATCATTTATTTTGCATTCTATTTCATTCATGAAAAATTGGACAAATTTGTTCCATATGCGCGTACCGGCGCGTAAAAACCACTTTTTAGCACACGCGTTTTTAATAAATTAATTTTGTAAAAATAAAAAAAACGGTACGGTGAAAGTGTTTTAATTTGTGATATATTGCTGTTGAAGTTAAAATGAATTGAATAACAAAGTAAAAAGGTATCTTAACGCTTTATTTTTTTAGCAATAACGCTCGGAAGAGGCCATTGTGGGAAAAATGTTACGCTTCAACATACGTCAGCGTATGATAAATAAGTCGTGGTCTTGATCAGAGTGCTTAGCGGTGTCTCCTTATAACCGTTCTGTAGGAGCATGAAATTGTCATCGCCATTGTTTATCTTTTCGTATTTTGTTATTTTAATGATCTGTGCTTCATTTCAAAAATTGTATTGTCATTTATTAAAATACAATCAAATACAGAATGTATAAGCTACACCAATATCGTTAAATTTAAATTTACTATAATTTACAGCCGGTATGTACAAGTATGATTTCATCCATTATATGTAATTGAATGACTGAAATAAGGGAAGATATGATATTAAAATTTATATTTTTAATCTTTATTACTTTTTGTATGCTCCACGAATCATATCATACATCGCTGTAGATAAAATTCAGGACTCTATCACTATCAATATCACTGCGCGAAAACGGCAATGTCGCGTCGGATCCCGAATTTTCAGATTAATACCTTTTTGATTTTTGCGGAAAATCGTTGTTTTTTAATACACTTATACACATTTCCAATCTCACTTAAGTCAGATCTAACAAAATGTTTGATCTGATGACGGCCCGCAGATACCGGACATAAGTTATAGCGGTTTTCCCCGATTACTATTTTTAGAAATTGTCAACACAGGAATCATGATTTATAACGCTCGCAAAAGATGTCAATACTTAAGAAATGAATGCAATACCACATAAACACATATATCTTCAGTTAAATATGTCTTACGCAGACTGTCAACACTTTCCATGGTTTAAATAGTATGTTTACTTTCACTTTTGCGATATTGTAGGCGACAATCTGATTGGTTCAAAGGGTTAGTGATAAAAGCACGTTTTAGTTACTCGTCGTCAGATCCTGAAAGCGTAGCGGTTTTCAGGTGATGATTTTAATCAGATTGAAATATTTCCAGAGAAAACAACCTAGTGCGGGATTATCTCCTAGAAATAAGCTATAATGCTCATTGGTCGATGTCCTCAACATTTCTATCGTTTTCTCAATCATTCGGTGAAACCGCCGAAATTTGTCGATAATGGGTTCGGAAAACTCACGTTTTAAAAATTCTTGCATATATGTATTTGCCTTTCCATGTGCTATTCTAGTAACTGATCTCTCCTGTATCCGAAACAAAACTTATTTAACGTTTCAAATGTCTTGGCTGATAGATAGAAATTACTGGATCCGACACGACTTTGCCGTTTTCGCGCGGTAACGAATGGGCACGCTGTACATTGATAGTGATTGGATTCCTGAACTGTAACTTTAATTTTATCTGCAGCGATATAATATGATTAGATTCACTGAACATATAAAAGTTATTAAATTAAAAACATTGATTCTAATATCTAACCATCTTTTAGTCAACATTCAATTACGCATAATGAATGAAATCACACATACCGGTTGCAAGTTTAGTAACTTCAAATTTAACTATATTGGTATAGCATATACAAGGTACATAATGTATTTTATTTATTTTAATAAATTGCAATACAACATTTGAAATAAAGCACACAACATTAAAAGAACAAATAACAAAAAACGATAAATTGCGACGCTCATTTCGTCCTCCTGTAGAACGGTTATTAGGAATAACTGCTAAGCCCGCTGTCCAATACCACGGTGTACTTATTGTGTACTATGTTGAAGCGTCATTTTTTAACCCACAAAGGCCTTTTCAGTGCCTTTTGCCAAAACACTAAATCGTTTAGGTACTTTTTTATTGTGTTTTTCAATTTATTTGAATTTCAACAGTAACATATCAAAAATTAAAACAATTTCACCGTACGGATTTTTTTTTTACAAATTTATTAAAAACGCATGTGCTAAAAATAACGTTTTTACGCTTCGGTACGGGCATATGGAACATATTTGTCAAATTGTTCATCAAATAAATACAATACAAAATATATGGACAGAAAGATATTTTTAATTTCTACACAACGCAGTTCACGGGAAAATATCAGATGCCAGACAATAAAGCTATATGCAAATAAGCAATCGAAGTGCTATGCTGAAACGTCAATTTTTTTACCCGCAATGGACTTTTCCGAGCCTATTTTACCAGAAAACTAAACCGTTAAGATACCTTTTTTATTTTGATATTCAATTTATTCGAACTTCAGCAGTAACATAACAAAAATTAACACACTTTCACCGTACCGATTTTTTATTTTTATAAATTTATTAAAAACGCGTCTGCTAAAAATAACTTTTTTACGCGCCGGTACGCGCACATGAAACAAATTCGTCCAATTTTCGTGAAGTGAGTACAATGCAAAATATATGTACAGAAAGATATTTTTAATTTCTAAACAACGCAGTTTACAGGAAAAAAAATCAGATGACAGACAATAAAGTTATATGCAAATAAGCAATCGACGAAACGTCACTTTTTTACCCGCGTTGGCGTTTTTCGAGCCTATTTTGCAAGAACACTAGATCGTTTAGGTATGTTTTTTATTTTGTCATTCTGTTACTTTCTACATCGACAGTAACATATCAAAAATTGAAAAACTTTCACCGTACAGTTTTTCTTATTTTTACAAAAATATGAAAAACTCGTCTGCAATAAGTTAACGTTTTACACGCCGCTCCGGCCATTCGGAACTGATACGGCTCATTTATAATGAATCAAACACTAAGAATAAGATATGGACGGAAAGAGAATTTAATTATCTACACAACAAAATTTACAGAATAACTATCGGATGACAGACAATAAAGTTATATGCAAATAAGTGACCGGCGTGATGATTCCAGAAGAACGCCGCTAGGGGGCGCGTTTACGGTGATTTAAGTGACGTCAGAGGAATACTGACGTTGCTATGCAACGCGGGACGTCAAACTCTATCAACCTGCCAAATTTCAAAATGATCGGACAACTTTTATATTTTACCGTCAAAGGTATCGACCCACCTTAATGTCGCTCTCGGCGTTATACGGGAGCGACATAAATGTCGCTCTGGGCGTAAGAGGGTGGACGTTGCACAATGTTTTGACGTGTGACGTCGCCCAGCACGCAAGCTTTGCCACGAGTTGCTGCGAAAAAGCGTGCCATCATTCACTTTGTCGTCAACATCAATTCGAAAAAGCCGTTAGTCCGTTTTAATATATGAGAAAGTTTTCTCTTCATCCGAGGGCCTCTTGTTTGCAGGGATTACGTGTCATGAAAAGAAACGAAAGTAATTTCATCCCTATACCTTGTTTGTTCGAGCCTATATCTTGTTTGTTAGAAATGGACTAATGCCGGAAAAGCGGATGTATATTTGTGGCACCGTATTTGAATGTTTAATGTTTAATGGACATTGAATATTTGGAATTTGAGCCCTATTGGAAATACTTTGGTTGAACCTACGTAAAAATTCGAAATTAAAGCCATTTGAAAGGAACATAACTCTTATATTTACATTCCTATTGATTTTTGCGTTTAAAAAAATTCGGTTCATTTTGCATGAACCGCATGACCCGTAATGACGTCAGTAACGTCATGGCTGTTACTATTGAAAACTCCCACGTATTACTCCCCCTTTTCACTTAATACTAATTTTTGAAAGCGTTCGACTTAAGTTTATTTAAAGAAAAAAAATGAATAAAATGTAAATATAAGTAATGATTCTTATTTTGGTGCGGTTCATGCAGATTGGACGTGCACGCGAGAGCTGGCAAATCCATAAAGCGCGCTAGCGCTTTATGGTAAATTTGCCAGCTCTCGCGTGCACGTCCAATCTGCATGAACCGCACCAAAATAAGAATCATTCCTTAAAAAAATAACGAAATAGGAGTTGTCATTCTTATTGTCACTGATGGCTTTGTTCATGCAGGTCATGTATTCAAACAATTAAGATAATAGAACAAGAACTTTCAAAATTATAGGCAACATTATGTTTCATATTAAAGTCTTTTAAAAGGGGCATGACTCAAAAATATTGAAACAGGGGTTATCGATATTGTTGTCAGAGATGGCCTTGTTTATGCAAATGAGGATATATTTCAAGTATTGTGTTAATATGACAAGCACTTTCAATGTTATAGGCAACATTAACTTTGATATTAAAGTAATTTAATAGGGGCATAACAAAAAATAATATAACCAGAGTGATCATTTGTGTTGTCGGAGATGGCTTTATTCATGGAGAAGATATATTTTAATTATTAAGTTAAATACTTACGAACTTATGGGCAACATTAAGTTTCACATTTAAGTTTATGGGCTTCAGGACAACGCAGCCGCCGACGACGACGCCGCCGCCGGACAATATGATCCATAGGTGTCTACATGCTATTGCAGGTGACACAATGATAAGCACTGTCATACAATGAATTTAACATCATTTAAAATCGAAGCAAAAAACGCGTGACGAGAGCGAGCATGTTTATTACAGGGCGGAAATTCTAAATAAATACCAACATTCTAACGAAATTTTTCTACGCGTGACGAGAGCGAGCATATTTATTACAGGGCGGAAATTCTAAATAAATACCAACATTCTAACGAAATTTTTCTAGAGAAGTTTACACTTCAGAGCCGTCTTTTTGTTAAAATGTCATGCTAATGACCGACTAGCTTTCTGGAAAGCTAAAACTTGTATAGTAATATCATCATGTTATAAAGCGCAATCTCCACACAAGATACAAGATACAAAATTTTATTTAAAGTCGGTGTTTACACAACAAAGCATAACATTAGCTATGAATAGCTATTGACCGACACACAGTTGTCATTCCTTGTAGTCTCCCACAGCGAGTTAATGAGTGACAACTCTGGATAGATTGTATAAAGCAGCGTCACTCGGGTTATTAATTAGCGTCTGACCTTTTATTTCCGATAGAGTTTTTAATATTGTTCGTCTGTTAATCTGGCCAGTCATATAATTTTAAGCCGATGGATGAAATATAACGAAACTTAAAGTAAAAGACACTGTCCGTCCCTGCGTCCATGGCCATTTTTAAGTAGCCGATAAATGGAATGTCATGAATTTTAAAGTAAATGACACTGTCCGTCCTTGCGTCCGTCCATTGTCATAATAAAGGTTTCACTAACATAGCAAATGGCGAAAACTGGCAAATTCAAAAATGGATTTTGGAGAAAAATACTTATAATTACCACCTACACCTAGTTGTTTGATCTGTGGTTGTTGTTGTTGTTGTTGTTGGTGTTGTTGGTTTTATAAAAAAAGTTATTTATTTTTCAAGCAGTAATGCCTTAATGAGAAGAACCACTGGGAAGTGCTGTCATTGAAGCTACAAATATTTCATTTGCAACCATTCTATCTGACTTATGTAACTTACGATTGTATTAAAATTCCTTGCTGATAATGTTTTAAAGACTTAAATATTTATAATGAGAATAATTCCAATATTCAGGTAAAATGCCTTAGTATTTTAATCAATTAATTTTCAAAAATTGCAAGTTATGATCGCAAACCTACACGATACAGTCCGTTGAATCAGTGCCCGGACTGTAAATTTTATAATATGTTTTTTTTTCACAACGCACCGTTTCAAAGTAAATAAACGTCGTGGCACTTTTTTCACTGTTTTTCCAATTAAAATGTAAAAATCAGCATAAATTGGGTGTGTATAATAAATTATAAACGATAACTTTAATTGTTTAAATTGTAATGACATCAACATCTGCAGAAAGAAGCAAAGAATCTCAGCCAGAAATAATGGATCAGTCGTCAGGTAACTAAACTAAACTTTGATCAAACTCTCTTGGGCTTACCTTGGACACTTCGCATTTAGAATAAGAACCGTCATGATGGTTTTTCTTTATGCAATGTATCCTTATTTGTTTTACAGCGCCATAACCGCTTTACTCCATATATACCTCGTTTAAAATTTAATGCATGTGAGACTAGTGTAGATCGAGATCAGCCAGCACATCTGTGCAATACAAACTAATCTGCGACTTTGTAAAAAAATAACCTATTGAATTTAAAAGTGAACTGTAGATCCTGATCAAATGGCACAAATGTGCAGGCTGATCTGGATCCACACTGTTCGCCCATGCAATAAAAGTGTAGATCTATGGAGTTAAATGGATAACTTCTTTTTAAGTCCAAAAATATCATGTATGGTAATTTCAGATTTATGCGACACAATTCGTGTGGGGAGATTGCACTGTCTCCTATAAGAGTTTTTTTTTTAATAATTCAGTGTCCTCCAATTGCCTTTTTTTTTAAATAATTCAGTGTCCTCCAATTGCCATTTTTGCGTCGCCCTTTCAAAGAAGGGTTAATTTCAAAGTGTACTGGTCAAATGACATACACGTGTTTTTACTGAACCGTCATCTAGACAAACTGTCAATCTAACATTTATGACAATTTAGCATTACCAGTTTTGCCTCGAACTTGTTTCAAAATATATTCTGTAGTTCTTTTTAAATTGAAGGCTTGGAGTTTAACTCATTTTTTGGCAGTTTCAACATGCATTATATTCTTTAAAATGTGATTTTGTTTTATAAAATATATAAATTTTATATAATTTATAAAATATATATAATTTATAAAGTTTAGAAATTATATAAATAATTATTTATAAAATACCAAGGGAAGTATTCACTGCTAATCTTGTCCTTAGGGCAAAATACCTCATTTATAATCATCACTGTAATTTGCCCTGAAAACAGTGCAAATGTGGCTGATTTCGGTTCGAAAGAGTAGCCTTGGTCAGGATTCAAACCTTGGACCTCGGGCTTTCTATGGCAACACTACCAGTTGAGATTCAGTGGCTGCTGGTATGAAATCTATTACATATGCATCACACATTGGCAAAACATAAGGAAACATATTGACTCATTTTTGAGGTTTCTGCATGTAATTTCAGGGCTCTCGCTACATTGAAATTTTAGGGTGAAGTGACTTCTCCCTCGGCTAAGCTTAGGGAGAAGTGAGGAGACTTCAGGGAGAAATGGTAGACTTCGGCGACAAATGATGTGTACCGTGCTTCTACATCTATTAAGTTTTGTATCAAACAAGAACAACAACTACATACTAAAACTTTATTTGATGAATCAACAACATTTGCTAAATGTAGTAACACTGTTTACTTTAAGTGTGATAGTACAAGCATAGGTTTTTCAGCACAAAGGTTAGACCTCTTGATGGCATCCAGTTGGTCAGCTGAAAATACACACAAACCCAATTATTATTACATATTAACATATTAAACAGAAGTATTATTAAAATAATTAAAAAGTCTACACTTGATATGGCCGGAACCCAGCAATAACCAAACACATAATATCTATATTATTTCGTGGGGGTGGGGGAGGGTCAAAGAAAACAACTGCATCTCCCTCTTTATGATTCAATATTCAGCTGAAGTTCAAAGTTGCGTCAAATTTTTCGTGATTTTTTTCTTGTCGAGAGTTCCTACATTTTTCGCGTAAGAGTCTTCCGAGTCTGACAGCTCACGTTTACTACCCGGTTTGGGCGAATCGCCTGGTAGCCAGGACACAAGAGATATTTCTGAATGCGAATCTACAACTGATTTCTCGAAAATTACGAGAAATATAAGTGCCTCACAAGTTATAAACCAATGAAAATGCATTAATTTATTTAATCTTTTGCACCTTTAGAAATCGACAGGGTCCATCTTTTCGAAAAAGATTTAGTAAATCATTTACTTGTCAGGTTTGCAAAGTTTTCAATCAGAGCTATCCGTTTGTATAAACAAGTAAGGCTACCCTTACCCACTCTAATTTCTATTAGAAGTTGCCCTACATTTGTAGCCAATCAGAAGCTATGAACATTCAAATTCCTCAGCGATTTATTTCAATAGAACTCCTTTCTATTTTCTATCTTAAAATTAACAAAATAGATTGATCTATTTTTAACTGCGCATGCACATGGCTGCAAATGTAGGGCAACTTCTAAGTCTGATAGAGTCTATTAAGACGTTTCTATAGAAAATAGAAGCCTGCACTCGCTGCGCTCTTTCCGGCTTCTATTTTCTATAGAAACGTCTTAATAGACTCTATCCTCTACAAAGAATGCCGACATACACAAACTGTCACCAGTCGTTTAATCCGTTACATAATTGGCAATTATCAAACAATCATAATTGACACAACGACTAAATTAGAATTAACCTCCAGGTTACGTCACTGTATCATATAACTGATTCGCAATAATGTTTACCGAGAGCCAGTATTGATTTTTCCTTATATGGAGATGTAGACGGAGCTAACGTTATCGGAGGACAAGCGACGAGATTTTTCCAGTTAGATAATAACTCTAGTATACATGAGAAATGGTAAGAGAAATATAGTAAGTTTTACGTTTGCTGCTTCTGAATTTTTAATTTTTTTTGACCGGATTAGGCGTCTTCTTCGCCCTAGTCTCCCCCTCGCGAGAGCCCTGAATTTATAATTTTGTCATCTTTATAACACATTTCCTAAATTACTACTAACTACAGTACTTTGCATTGGGGGAAGAAAGAGAAACACCATAATCAAAAGATATTTTTGCAAGTAATTGAAAGAAGATATTTTTCCATATCGATGTTGGACGCTATATACTAATTTAAGAAAATGACAGTAACTATCTTGAATGTAATCATAATAAGAAGAATTCTTAACACCAAAATCTAGTGAAAATATTTTATCAGTATAAAGCAATATTAGCAACTTTCCACGAAGAAATGCAACTTTTCTATGCAGAGGACAAAATACAAATAAATGTACAACTTTATATTGGAAATCTTAACTGTGCTAAATGTTCAGTGCATTGTCATCAACAAAAGAAGCAATAGAGAATTATTTATACCAATTAAGGTAAGACCTGTGTAATGAATACCTATATCCAGAAGAGTATCCAAGGGAGGTAACTATACTAGTAAATTAGCATAGATTTCTATCATGCAAGAGGACCAGGGTTCAAATCCCACTGGAAGCTATCTTTTTTGTAAGCCTAGAGCTTAAATAATTGGCATATTTCTTTTTTTCCTGTGTAATTCTGCCATTGAATATAAAATTCTTATGATTTAAACTAAAATAAGCAAAATAATCAAGATTAAAGGGGTTTTCGCTATCAGAATAGTGTTTATTCAAGTAATCAATTTGAAAATTTCTAAAACTGGACGGTAAACTTCTCTGAAATTTTGTTTAAATTTTGTTTAACTTATATAGTTAAAAAATGGTAAAGTTTGGTATATTGCACCAATCAGGATTTTGCACAATTTTCATTAATTTAGTCTCGTGAAATATAAAAAATGCATTTTTTAAATTTATTTGGTCAAAAAATGTCATTTTAAGATAAATTCTGAATTTATATATTATATCTTTAATTGGTTTAGTAAAATATAACATATTTTGGATAAACTGTAAAAAAAATAGGGTTGAATTTATCAATAACAAAAAATTTTGTCACCGATTAAAGAAATTGGATACTTTCACGTTTTTTTCTCACTTTTTTAAATAAAAAAAACTAAAAATCTAAAAAACTACACGGTGAAAATCATTAAAATTTTGCATACAAGTCAGTGGTATGAAGCAGTTGATGAAAATATAATCAGATATTGGATTCTTAATAGTGCCTATTACACAGGTCTTACCTTGAATAAAGAACACAATGCATTGATTGTTAAAATAAAATGTTGAACAAAAAAAAATAACAGAAAGAAGTCCTTAATCCCTTTGCTTTTTTTAACAGAAATGTATTTAATTACAGTTAGCCTGGATTCCAGGCGATGAAGTATTTTGTTCTTATTAATTCTCCAACTGATAATCTTGAGCCAGTCTACATCTCTATCTGAACTTCATCTAATTCAGACATCTCTCTCAATACAGTATGATAGAAAATAGACTGGCTACAATAAAAGTCTGTTATGATGTATAAAAAATAAATAAAAAGACAAAACAAACTAATTATCAGACTAGTGGCTAGTCTAAATTACAGTATAAATACTCAGTAGGTCAATTTTTAACAGAAAAATATGAAAATGTTCTATTCTGATTGTTAAGTGAAAAGCAAGTCAATTTTTTGTTAACAACAGTCTGGACAACAATTATATTTTATCAGCAGCATATGTTAAATATTTTATATAATTATGTAAAATTAACATAATTTAATAATTTCAAAAGCTTTTATTGATTTAAAATAAACTATTTAATCATCTTGACTGGAGATCCGATTTTGCTTTTCTTGTCAATTTAAACTGCACAATACCACAAAATATTACTGCAAAAATCGAAAGAAAAATATAAGATTTCAAATAGGCCAGAGACAAAAATATTTTAGATTCTCATCCCCGCCCGCCCCTGTGCAAAACCACCCGCCCCAAAAAATTTATTGGTAAAAAATCGAAACATATTCTGTTACGTACAGAACGGATTTTAGACCATCCAGAAATACCTTCTTTGTTAATAAAAAAATAAAAATTAAAAAGTGCCCACCTGCCCCTTTTTTCCCAAAATCCGGATGAGAATCTAATAATTTATTTTCTCTGGCCATACATACATTGTACAATAATAATTGCTGGCAGCTGTAACAAGAGTGGATCTTAATCAGAAATCTAAACATAAATCTAATTGCTATTATATTATGTAAATGTTCATCTTCACAATCATCTTCCAAGAAGATCTTTTAACCCTTTCCTGTACAGCTACACCTTTATTGCTAGGGCGAACAGTTTAGATCCAGATCAGCCGGCACATCCGTGCTGTCTGATCATCCGTGCCGTCTGATCAGGATCTAAACTGTTTGCTTCTTGATTCATTAGGTTATTTCTGACCAAAATGCGACCAGTGCAGATCCTGATCAGACGGCACGGATGTGCCGGCTGATCTGGATCTACACTGGTCGAACACGCGTAAAAATGCGTATATATCCAGGAAAGGGTTAACTCCCATTACTCATTTTAAGTTACAGGTTTATTCTTCATTATAACATGACATGCAAACTTCTTCATATTTCAGTAAAATGGTGACAAAACTTCTTCCTGCTCTGCATGTCTAGTGAGAGCTATGCATGTTCCTCAACAGCATTTCAATCAAATCATCATTTTTCACTTTGTTATCAGATGACATTAAAACATCCACATGGATATTAAGTTATAAAATTTATCAGATACAGTAATAAATCCTTTTGAAGATGTTTTTCCCACAGTCACAAATATAGCAGTTTATTTTTATAAAATGTCATAATTACCTTATTACTCCATGCTTCATGCATTTTGGGTGTGACACAGAATGCTCCATAGCACATCAATTTAAGTAAAAATATAAGAAAGTTGTGTTAAAAAATTATTTGAAACGCACTGAATTAGTCAAAATAGATATGGAATTATACCAGTATCAAGAAATATGCTCAGCAGTACATATAATAATGTATACTGACATAATTTAAAAACTGTACATTGTGAACCTACATGGTAAAATGATGAAAAATTAATATTATTTGTTTATCATTATAATGCAAAATACATGAGATTTTTATTGAAAAAAAATTATAACAGCTAACACAAGTAAGGACAATCGTACAAACCTGTTTTCAGGTGATTTATCGTACTACATATAATACATGGATAATTCATATGTACGAATATGCTCAGTTTGTAAAACACGTCAATATAACATGAAATTGATTTATCCATTGTGTATAAAGTGTTGTTATAGTAGTAATAAACTTCTGTAAAAGTATAGATTGACTGCTGAAATATAAACATAGCTTTCTACAAGGTGGACGGAATATTAACAATGTTTAAAACAGTTTACACCGAGACAGGTGAGTGTTTTTGATGGACTACAGTCTACTTAAAGTGGCATTACTTCAATTTAACCTGCTCTTGTATGAAATATTACAGGCACACATTTGCAGCATTAGTTCGGGTTAATAAAATTTTAATTTACTAAAATAAATTTGGTCCGCTCAACTAAAAGCGAAAGTAGTCACAGAAATCGAGATCGTGCATGAAGTGGTCTCTTCATCGGTGCTAAATATAGCTCCATTATATTTAGCTTCTATAAAGTTCGTTAACGATAACTTAATAATATCATTGAAAATCCTGTCTATAAGAAAGAATTCGATCAGACCTTTTGTGTTCTGTTAGAGAGTTTATATATAAGAGTCTATATGGACAAATATGATTTTTCAATAATATATTCTTACTTAAGTTTAGGGCTGGGGCTTTAACGGTATTTTTGGCTGCTGAACTGTTTTTAACATTATACCTCTGAATCCTCAAAGGAATTAAACATTTTTATTAGCTCACCTGAGCACTTGTGCTCATGGTGAGCTTTTAGGATCGCCCTGTGTCCGTCATGTGTCGTGCGTCGTCAATTTTTGCTTTAAACAACATCTCCTCTTAAACCCCTGGGCCAAAGTTGATGAAACTTGCCACGGATGTTCCTTGCATGAAGCTCTTCCAAAGTTGTTCAAAGAAATCAATTCCATGCAGAACTCTGGTTGCCATGGCAACCAAAAGGAAAAACTTTAAAAATCTTCTTGTCTGAAACCACAAGGCCTAGAGCTTAGATATTTGGCATTTAGCATCCTCTAGTGGAACTCTACAAAGATTGTTCAAATTATTTCCCTGGGGTCAAAATTGGCCCCACCCCAGGGGTCACTTCATTTTACATAGACTTATAGAGGAAAAACTTTAAAAATCTTCTTGTCTGAAACCACAAGGCCTAGAGCTTAGATATTTGGCATTTAGCACCCTCTAGTGGAACTCTACAAAGATTGTTCAAATTATTTCCCTGGGGTCAAAAATGGCCCCGCCCCAGGGGTCACTTCATTTTATATAGACTTATATAGGAAAAACTTTAAAAATCTTCATGTCTGAAACCACAAGGCCTAGAGCTTAGATATTTGGCATTTAGCACCCTCTAGTGGAACTCTACAAAGATTGTTCAAATTATTTCCCTGGGGTCAAAATTGGCCTCGCCCCAGGGGTCACTTCATTTTACATAGACTTATATAGGAAAAACTTTAAAAATCTTCTTGTCTGAAACCACGAGGCCTAGAGCTTAGATATTTGGCATTTAGCATCCTGTAGTGGAACTCTACAAAGATTGTTCAAATTATTTCCCTGGGGTCAAAATTGGCCCCGCCCCAGGGGTCACTTCATTTTATAAAGACTTATATAGGAAAAACTTTAAAAATCTTCTTGTCTGAAACCACAAGGCCTAGAGCTTAGATATTTGGCATTTAGCACCCTCTAGTAGAACTCTACAAAGATTGTTCAAATTATTTCCCTGGGGTCAAAATTGGCCCCACCCCAGGGGTCACTTCATTTTATATAGACTTATATAGGAAAAACTTTAAAAATCTTCTTGACTGAAACCACAAGGCCTAGAGCTTAGATACTTGGCATTTAGCATCCTCTAGTGGAACTCTACAAAGATTGTTCAAATTATTTCCCTGGGGTCAAAATTGGCCCCGCCCCAGGGGTCACTTCATTTTATATAGACTTATATAGGAAAAACTTTAAAAATCTTCTTATCTGAAACCACAAGGCCTAGAGCTTAGATATTTGGCATTTAGCACCCTCTAGTGGAACTCTACAAAGATTGTTCAAATTATTTCCCTGGGGTCAAAATTGGCCCTGCCCCAGGGGTCACTTCATTTTACATAGACTTATATAGGAAATCTTTAAAAAGCTTCTTCTCACAAACCACAATGCGTACAGCTTAGATATTTTGTAAGTAGCATTGTCTATTGGATGTCTACTAAGTTTGTTCAAATTATGTCCCCTGGGCCAAATGCCACGCCCTAGGGTTCTCTTGGTTTACATACAGTTATATAGGAAAAACATGGAAAATCATTTTTCTCCGAACCTAATAGGACTAGACCTTAGATATTTGGTGTTGAGTATTTTGAAGAGACCCTTTACCAACATTGTTTAAATGTTGGCCCTGGGGTCAAAATTGGCCCTGTCCTGGGGGCCCTAAATATGTAAAAAAGGAAAACTTTAAAAATCTTCCTACTGGAAACCTCAATGCCTTAAGCTTACATATTTGGTATGTAGCATTGTCTAGTGGATGTCTACCAAGTTTGTTCAAATTATGTCCCCTGGGCCGAAATTGGCAACACCCCAGGGTTTTCTTAGTTTACATTGATTTATATAGGAAAGCATGAAAAATCCCCGCCCCAGGGGCCCTTAATATGTAAAAAGGCAATTTTTAAAAATCTTCTTACTGGAAACCTCAATGCCTTAAGCTAAGATATTTGGTATGTAGCATTGTCTAGTGGATACTTACCAAGTTTGTTCAAATTATGTCCCCTGGGCCAAAATTGGCCACGCCCCAGGGTTCTCTTAGTTTACATTGATTTATATAGGAAAACATAAATACCGGTAATCATTTTTCTCTGAAACTAATGCGACTAGACCTTAGATATTTCGTTTTGAGTATTGTGAAGAGAACCTTTACCAGCATTATTTAAATGTAGGCCCTTGGGTAAAGCTGAGAGTACTTTTGTACTCCGGTGAGCAATATAGGGCCATCATGGCCCTCTTGTTCATCCATTCTACCCCCTAGGTAGTAGGCCTAAGGAAAGATTGACACAGTAACAAATAAATAACTGTTTACACAATATACATGTGTATATGCATTTTATTTCATGTGCGTACAGTTTAGATCCAGATCTACCATCACATCTGTGCTGTCTGATCTGGATCTGCACTGGTCAAATCTTGGTCACAAATAACCCAAGAATCTAAAAGCAAACATAGATCCTGATCAGATGGCACCTTTGTGCCACCTGATTTTGATCTACATTATTTACCCATGCCATTAACACATATTTATAGAGGATATTTTCAACCAACAGTTGTTCCCCGACCATTAGAGGGATTTTAGAAACGTGTTATAAATATATGTATGGTACAGGCTTAAAGTAATAAATACAGGGCCAGATGCTGTAGCTTACGGTATTGATGTTTGGATTTAAGAAGCTTCATGTGTATGACTTTTTAGTGTTTGTGACTTCCATAATTTGCCAGTGATGTGTGCTTGTGTTTGCTATGGGGTTTAAGAAATTACTTTTGAGGAGGCGTACAGCAGGTGATAATAATACATTCTTTTAAGTTCTCAACGTAATTAAATTTATTCAATTTAAATATCTGACTTCATATTCCAGATATGATTATTCATGTTTAAGAGGATTTACTTAAGTGTATTTGAATTATTAGATAAATATCATAATGAAATATGATCCAGATGTCTGCTTGTTTTTGAAATGAAGTGGTTCAAAAGGGGGAGCAAATATGCCCCAATTATGGCCAATATCACCGAGTCCAATCGTTCAGTATAGGTCCCAGGAGGAGAACGCATGGATAGACCGCTTTTTCAGGAGGGAATTGGATACTGTGGTCAGTAAATCGTCTCGCATTTCTTTGAAAATTCATATTTCAGATAAAGATATGGCCTATGCTGATCTCCTATATCTACTCTAACCAATGGTCATCTCACATCCGCCAAACTTTCGGTATCTTCTGAGAACATTCTCCACAACTGCACTAGAAAATCGCAAAAAATGGCAAAATCACTCTTTAAAAGCTAATAATTTGATAATTAAACAAAGTTCTGAGCATTGGTTTCGTTCTAAACATTCGTTTAACACTTGTCTTCATGTGTCATAAGCCTCAACTATTTTAAAGTCGTTTTAGAAGGACTTAGACCACAAGTTATAAAATTTTCAAAATGAACGCATGGGTAGAAGTTTTCATCAATTTTCCAAATGAACGCATGGACAGGAGGCATTTTAGAAATCCACGTTTTTTCGTGAATAACCCACATTAAATCGACTTTTTGACTGTTATATTTCACAATACTTCATTCTGAATTGCTAAAATATCATTTAGATCGGTCTCTAGTTTCGTATCGGTAATAATCGATACCATAGGGCCTATATAGTTTTTGAGATTAACTTGGAATTATTCATCATGCAAACGAAACTTCTGACATCTCATAATAACTGATACGCTTCCCACGATGATTCATTATTCTCTGCTTCAGATGTAAACTTTTTATAATCATTTATATTGATACAAAAAACAAGAAACACTAATGTTACAGTATTAACTTCATGAATAACTCCCCTTTTTCTAACCTCCGCCATTTGTAATATTTAGGAAGAATTGAAAAAAAAAATTATTATAGTTGCTTTGATCAATTTTCAATTAATATATGCGACATATTTTTACAGTTTTATAGTTCACTTTTATTGCACTATCTCTAGTTGTACGTAAATTAGAAAATGACTTGCATTTAATCAAATGCAGATGATAATCTTGTGCCCGACATTCGAACCTGAGTGATATTTGACCCGGCATATTTGAAATGTATACATTGATCATTGATCTCAAATCTATCACTTAAACTGAAAAACTTGTATTAATATTAATGGATGACGAAGTGTCAAGAGCAGTGGCAGGAATTATAGGTGTATCTGTGCGAGCTGTTGGGGCAGAAGGTTTGTAAGATCGTTTCCTTTTATTTATTATGTTATTTCAATTAAATGATAATTGATATTTATATATGATAATATAATATTTTAAATGTTCTTTGTAGACCAAAATCTTGTGTTTGAAGGTCTAGAGGTACTGAAGTACTGTAAACAACAATTAACAGATACTAACATTTTTACGGTTGTTCTTTGTATTTCTATATACACTCAACCAAAGTTCTAATTGGTCATCAACTGTATATGTTTACAATGTATGCTAGTTTCGTTTCTTCCCTACGTCAAAAGAGAATGTGGAAAGAACTGTTTTGTCTTGAAATCAATTTTCTAATGTCTTTTTAATCTTTATTGAGTGTTTTCTTTAATGAGTCCAACACCATTTACTTACACCGCCGGGTCAAAATTAGAACAGTCTTTAATTAAAAGGGAGGTAATTTAAAAATTTGATACTTTGATATGGATTTATTTAAACAAATGTGCTGTTGATTAATAAGTGTTTATGTTTTTCCTACTAATGAGGGGTCCTATTAAAACAAAACAAGAAATTAAGAGCAAATTTCTGTTTGCTTGACCTTTTAGTGCAAGAAATGCATTTTTAGCAAAATTAAGGATAACTCTCGCCAAACTGTTACGAAGTCAATTATTACAAGATTAAAAGTTACGTTGAAGACTGTTATTGGCATATGATCATAAATAAGCAGTGAATTCAGTGTCTTTCTAATAAATAGATACGGACAAAAAGTGACCAATTAGAACTTTGGTTGAGTGTAGTTTCAGTATAAAATTATGATAACATTTGCATTATGACCTTAAATAATGAGTATATTCAACAGTATAATCAATTACACAAAGAAATATTACTTGGTTTTACTTGGCACCTACCCTAGTGCGAAATTTAAACCGGCGCGAAATATATTGATGCAACACTAGAGGTCATGTTTCTGATGTTTATTCTCAATGGGGAAAATTTTCAAATACAGCTTTCGATGGGTTTCAGGTTTGGAAGGAGGATTTTTCAGTTCAATCCTGAACTTAAATAGTCAATCTTTGTTATAAAATTCAAATGAAAGAAGTAAAAATCGTACATTTTTTAAGACAGTTATCTCGTTTCTAGTTACAGTGTCAGACGTTTCGTTTGCATGATGAATAATTCCAAGTTAATCTCAAAAACTATATAGGCCCTATTGTATCGCTTATAAACGATGCGAAACTAGAGACCGATCTAAATGATATTTTAGCAATTCAGAATGAAGTATTGTGAAATATAACAGTCAAAATGTCGATTTAATGTGGGTTATTCACGAAAAAACAGGGCTTTTTTTCAGTTGATTTTATAGCCGTTATTCGGTCATGTTCCCAATGGCAAAACATATACTTTTTTCCCAATTTGAGAAGAAAAATTCCCAATTGAATCAAAACAAACATTTCTGATGAAAAACAACAGCATCAGCACTGCATCTTTTGCTCTTTAAGCAAGGAATTATTGACAATATTAAATATGGATGGCAATGATTAAAAAACAGCAGATAACAGTAACACTTCTTATTCCCCAATGATGCTAAAAAAAATTACTAATTTCTGGCAAAACGACGATAAATTTCCCAATTCCAGGGGTATGGGTCATATTCCCAAAATGGTGAAAAAAAAACCTGAAAAACGTGGATTTCTAAAATGCCTCCTGCCCATGCGTTCATTTGGAAAATTGATGAAAACTTCTACCCATGCGTTCATTTTGAAAATTTTCTAACTTGTGGTCTAAGTCCTCCTAAAACGACTTTAAAATAGTTGAGGCTTATGACACATGAAGACAAGTGTTAAACGAATCTTTAGAACGAAACAAATGCTCAGAACTTTGCTTAATTATCAAATTATTGGCTTTTAAAGAGTGATTTTGCCATTTTTTGCGATTTTCTAGTGCAGTTGTGGAGAATGTTCTCAGAAGATACCGAAAGTTTGGCGGATGTGAAATGACCATTGTTTAGAGTATTTATAGGAGATCAGCATAGGCCATATCTTGATCTGAAATATGAATTTTCAAAGAAATGCGAGACAATTTACTGACCACAGTACCCAATTCCCTCCTGAAAAAGCGGTCTATCCATGCGTTCTCCTCCTGGGACCTATACTGAACGATTGGACTCGGTGAATATCTTAATAATAAAAAGCTCAAGAAACTAAGAGTTAAATTTCAAACTCAAAATGGTATCTTTAAAATGCTGACCATATACAGATTACTTGACTGAATTTGTATTTATGAATAAGTGATATATTTTTGTTTGTATAAAATGCAGTGCTGAACATTTATTTTGTTGTCCCTATTACAATGTATTTCAGTTTCAGAATGATCAAAAACCCTTTGAGTATAGACTGAAATATCTGAGTTTAAGCTTGAGATTTTTCATGATTTTGGGACTTAATGTCTAGCTGTTCTGCAAGATAAACCACAGCAATGTGCATGTTGCTACTGGCCCAATGCTGTCTGATCAGGATCTAAACTGTTGTAAATAAATTATGGAGTAGTTTTAAAAATAACTGATAACTACCATATGGCAGTTTTCTAAGCAACTATAACATGCAGCAGCCTGATATTTTGCATAATGCTTTATCCTTTAGTCCCATATTGTGTATAGCGATTTTATGCTCCTTGCTCATCTACTTCCTGTTTACTGAATACTTAGATTTTTACACTTAGATGACAAACATGCACAATTCCCGTCGCAGTTTTCTAAGCAACTATATTATGCAGCAGCCTGATGTTTTGCGTATTACTTTTTCCTATAGTCCCATATGGTAAAAAGCGATTTTATGCTCCTAGCTCATCTAATTCCTGTTTACAGACTATTTTTAGATTTTGTTACTATACAGGTGTGCTACACAATCTAAAGGGTATCTTTATCACTATAAAGGTGCATTGCATAAACCAAAGGGCATCTTTATTGAAAAATGCAAATTACATTTTGAAAGTCATTTTTCTCACAGCGGGGGTATCACTAGTGAGCATAAGCTCACAGATTTACTTGTTTTATCTGTAAACATATATTTTGACCAATGAAACTGTGGCAGATGTGCAACTTTATTCATGCTTTATATAAATGACACAAATGGTACACAATTTATAGTAAATAAACAAATTAATATATAAGAATATGTTCTATTATTTTGTAGGTAATTTGTTGAAATGTGTGAGCCTTGTTTTGTTGACCGCCCAGAATGCTGTGTTCATTTTGTCGATGCGATATGTACGCACTCGTGAGGGAGACCTGTTCTTCACAACAACAGCAGTTATACTTCAGGAAGCAATCAAATGTCTTGCCAGTCTCATCATCATACTTGTTCAGGTAAACTTTCCAACTTGCTCGTAACCCTTTCCTCCATAGACACACTTTGATTGCATAGGCGAACAGTTTAGATCCAGATCAGTGGGCACATCCGTGCCATCTGATCAGGAACTAAACTGATCGCTTTTATATTCATCAGGTTATTTCTGACTAAATGCAACCAGTGCAGATCCTGATCAGATGGCACGGATGTGCCCACTGATCTGGATCTACACTTGTCGCACAAGCGTAAAAATGCTTATATAATATTATGGATAAAGCTTGCTCTAAAATTGATTCGTTATAGAGAATATTGTAATTCCAGATATCTATGTACACTAATGCAATAATAAAGCTTGTATCTGTTTGCTGCCATCCAGTGATTTGCATTTGCAGTATAGTGCTAAAATGCTCTAATTTGATGTAAAAGTTTCAAAACTTCAGAATAATTATCAGCCCTTTACTCCATATACACATGTTTTATCGCATGTGGGAACACTGTAGATCCAGATCAGTTTGCATGTCAGTGCCATCTGAACAGGATTTACACTGTTTGCTTCTAGGTCAGAAAGAACCTAATGAATCGAAAGCGAACAGTGCAGAACGTATATTTACTGAAGTGTCAATCAGAACTTGTGAAGTATACTTAAACAAAGAATTTATGAAGACATGTCTACACTTGTTATTTCAGGAAAAATCAGTAAAATCTTGACATGTCTACACTTGTTATTTCAGGAAAAATCAGTAAAATCTTGGTTGCATCATCTCAATGAGAACATTTTAAAGCAACCGCTGGACTGCCTCAAAATCTCCATACCATCACTCATCTATGCTCTACAAAATAATCTCATCTTTATAGGGGTCTCAAACCTCGATGCAGCTGTCTTCCAGGTAAGCCATAAAGGTTTAACGTTATATAATTTTTGAGATTTGAGACTGGTTTCGATACTAAGCTTTATAACCTTGGGACATAGTCTACATATTGTCACCTTATTAACTGTACAAGTACCATTGAAGTAAGATGGAGTTACACCATTTTTGCACATTTTGCCATTTTATGTATTTGGGCGCCAAAGCTGAAAACTTATTTTATAATACTGTGGTGTCACTATACGATGGTTGTCCCAGTAAATCGTGGACTGGGTTTATTTCACAGGTTTACAATTTTGTAGTTTACTATATACACATATTGTGGGTATACATGCAAAATTTCAGGACAATATACAAAACTGTATGGTATGCATATTTGGAGCCAACGTCAACTACTTTTACCCGCCATTGTCATGCGCATAATGCTTACCCTTTTTCAAAGTATTCTCCGTTGTGAGCTATACATTTCGAATATCGATTTACCCAATTTTAATACATATCACTAAACCATTTTGCAAAATGCTTTCATGGTTGGAAAGCTTATTAATTTATCAAGCATGCAGGTTATCACTTAAATGCGTTTATTTGGGTTGCACCGGGTACACATTCATAGACCTAGTAGAGCGCTCAAAATTCACAAGTTGTACATTCATTTCTATTACCCTTGCATATATTTCTGAAATAAAATGGGGGAAGGTATTTGTAGAATATTATCACAATCGGATGTCAAGTAAAAGATGTATGCGTAGTCCACGATTTATGGGACAACCCTTGTATTTTCCACTTATTTAAATTTCCAATATTCCACTCTGTGGTAGATGCACAAAGTTTAAACCCAGCAAAATGACACCATGTAATTACATCTTCAAAGAAATATACAATTTCATGAATTTATGCTCACAGGAATATCACTCTGGCTAACCTGATAAGACAAGAATCATTAAGTGTCATGACTAGACAGCCGTACAGGCCTATTGGTTTGAGAATTATTTAAAAATCTAACCAAAACCTCTGCGATTTTCTTACATTACCCCACAAAATCACCCACATAACCACCGGTTATGCCGGTTAAAAGCGTTGCATATGACATGATCGCGGCATAGATCCATTCGCGAAGCGTACCAGGTTAGCCAGGGTGAATATATCATTAGCGGGTTTTGCCTGAAAATGCATCCTTGCAAAAATAAATTATACAATAGTAGGCTGATATGATCCAGTGCATGAAATTTTCACCATTATTTTATTTACATTGGTTTTGCAAGAAATGATGTTACAATGTCAGTTTCAATAGTGACAGTAAGTGTGTTTTGATAATATGATATTTGACCAGTGAGTTATGTGTTAAATTGGTAATTAACATACATGTACATCAGAAAATATAGCTGCATTTAATTCATTTGCGATGAGAAACTTGTTCTTTGTTTCATTGAAATTGTTGAACAATATATTTGTTTGCCACATATACATGTACATGTTTATTTCCAGTTGACAATATTGATAATGAGAAAACAATAGCTATGCTGTTTTCTTTGAGCAATACATGAGTTGATAAATATATGTTTTCAAAACACCATATTTAGTATTTAGATGGAAATTAGTAGCATTACAGCCTTAATTGCAACATAAGAGATGTGCTTTTACAAATGATCCTTTAGTTGTTTTGTCTGTCAGTTCAAGACTGAAGGATTGTACATAACCAACATTTCTCTGTTTCAGGTCACATATCAGCTGAAGATTTTAACAACTGCTTTACTCTCTGTAATTATGCTTAAAAAGCAGCTAAGTAAAGTACAGTGGATAGCCTTGGTCATCTTGTTTGTCGGTGTTTCAGCTGTCCAGCTTCAACCAGAAAATATCAGCAAATCTAAAAGTGCAGTGGCACAAAATCCATTTATTGGACTTGTTGCTGTGGTAACTGCCTGTGTGATGTCAGGCTTTGCTGGAGTATATTTTGAAAAGATATTGAAAGGAACACCACAATCTGTGTGGTTACGCAACGTTCAGTTAGGTGGAATTGGGGCACTGGTTGGTTATATCACCATGGAGATCAGTGATGGACCATCAGTTCATGAAAAAGGCTTTTTCTTTGGATATGATAAGTGGGTGTGGTTTGTGATTCTCCTACAGTCATGTGGTGGATTGATAGTGGCGGTAGTTGTGAAGTATGCAGACAATATATTAAAAGGGTTTGCTACTTCAGCAGCAATTATTTTATCGTGTTTAGGTTCAATGTTCTTCTTCAGTTTTTCCTTGTCCAAAGAGTTTTGTATAGGTGCAACCTTGGTTATAACAGCCACTTACCTGTACAGTAGATTTGTTACCCCACCCTCTAGTCCTCTTCCTAAGGTGATCCAAACCTAGCGTTGTCCATCAGTATTATTTCAATGTTATAAACTGTGAAATCACATACAGTGAAACTCCTGTATTAAGACCATCTCAAGAACAGGAGTGGACAGAAGTGTTCTTTATAATAAAATGATCTTAGTTTGGGGGTAGAAAGTGCAAAGCTGTTAACCCTTTCCTCCATGCCTTTATGGCATGAGTGAACCATGTAGATCCAGATCAGCCAGCACATCTGTGTCATCTGATCAGGATCTACACTGTTCGCTTTTCAAATCATTAGGTTATTTCTGACCTCAAAGTGAATAGTGTAGATCCTGATCAGATGGCACAAATGTGCCCATGCGATAAAACTTAAAAGGCATATAAGTGGGGGAAAGGGTTAAAGGGGACATTGAAATAATGGTCTTATTATTTGGGGTGTTTTAATTTCTGGGCCCACTTTTTGGTTTTTTTTAAATTTCTGGGTTTCACTGTACTGGATTGATTTTTTGTGTATTCATGCACAGAATATGGCGAAATTCAAAACTGATGCAAAATAAATTATCCATCATACGTCTAATAAAAATATTTAATTACACAAGTTTATGCTTATGCAAAAGTGTCCTTTGTGACTGATGCGCAAAAACTCATTCCAGACAAAATATATGATACCTTATTACACTTTGTTGGAGGGTGGAATCCTCGTTAAAGGACTACACAAAAATTAACTGAAACGAGTAGTTTACTTATCTTGTAAAATGTTTGGAAGAAATATGTATGAACCAGTCTATTTTCAGACTATATTTTGATACATAGCAGTCAATTTTAAAAATATTTTGTTAGAGCATTTACCTTTTTGGAAAATATTACTGATAGTATACTTAAAATGTTTTTAGAATTTTTTTCTTTAATCAGAGCTTGAATGTCATAGTGCCTGATAATTATAAATCAGTAAACAGCCAAAATGGTATTCGTATTAAGTCATGTAATGATTAGTAGAGTAAGAGAATCATGTAATATAAGAAAAGAAAAAACAGGTACATGTTTTATGAGAGAAAGTTTCTCTGACCATTACCTTTATAAGTATACATTCCATTGTTTTTAAGGATGTGATTACACAGTTTTGTGCAACATGTTGAATATCTTGCTATGCAAAATTGTGATGGTGTACATGACTCGGAATATTTTATTTATATAGATCATATCTTTATTACACTGTTTGAGGATGTTGGAGGAATTTTAGTCAAATATTAAAAGCTGATTTTTTTACTTTACTTCATATATAGGGGTTCCATTTGACCCGGGAGATGAACTTTGACCCTTGAAATTTCCAAAATGCCTCATTTTGACCCCCAGGATTTTAGCTGAAGGGTCATTTTTCCTTTAATTAGGGGTATTTTAGGCTTAAAATTGAGTGAATCCCTTGAAAATGGACACAATGACCCTTGAGATTCAGCAGCTAGTGGAACCCCTGATATATAGCTCCTTAACATATGAGTGCCTAGTGTAAATCCAGATCAGCCCGCACATTTGTGCTGTCTGATTAGGATCTACAATTAATATGCTGGCTGATTTGGATCTACATTGGTTGCACATGCGTAAAAATGCATATATGTGCAGTAAAGGGTGAAAAATATAATTACTGAAATTGCTTGAAATGTACAGATACTGATTTATATACAACTGCCAAAGTGTTGTGCTTCCATTACTAGAGATTGCAAGTCTAGTGGGGATGTTTTAGTTAAAAATGGGAATTAGTTGGAAGAAAGTTATGTCATGGGAACTATAGTTAGCCTCCCTTTACATTTTTAGTTGCTTAAGGCGAAACCATTAAAATTATTTAGTGGGTAAAGGGTTAATCCTTTACTTTATTGATCCACCTTTATTGCATGGGTGGAAAAGGTAGATCCAGATCAGCTGGCACATCCATGCCATTTGGTAATGATCAACACTGTTTGCTTTTAAATTCATTAGGTTATATCTGACCAAAATACAAACAATGCAGATCCAGATCAGATGGCACAGATGTGCCAGCTGATCTGGATCTTCACTGGTTGCACAGGCATTAAAATGAGTATATATGGAGTAAAGTGTTAAATACAAATGGCTGGACTAATGACTGAAGCAAGTATTTTAACCATTTACTACATCTCCATATATATGGGTTTTATTGCATATGCTAACAGTGTAGATTCAGATCAGCTTCCACATCTATGCCATCTGATCAGAATTTACACTGTTTCTGTCAGAAATGACTTATTGAATCAAAAATCAGTGTAGATCCTATCAGATGGCATAATATTATGTGTCATCTGATCAGGATTTACACAGTTTACCCATGACATAATAATTATATCTAAGGAGTAAAGGGTTAACACACTGACCGTAGTGTGATGTAGTCTGCTGCAGACTCCCCTAGCAATGGCTTGTACTGGTTCAATCTGGGCCAAAAGAGTGGCTTTTGAGAAAAGTATATTTGATATCAAATTACAGTAAATGTTGAGGACCATTTCATTAACTTGAACATCATTCGTGACTTGGGCCAAAGACCATAAAAATGAGATTGGAGACCAGTCTCTAATCTCAAGCATCTGATTTGCTGAAATGGCAACCAACTACCATTTCGCCCAATCAGATGCTTGAGATTTGAGACTGGTCTCCAGTATTAGTTTTATGATTTTGGGTCCTGTTCCAATTCTAACACCAAACAATTATTCTTAATCAGCGTGAATTTTGCCCTGAAATGAAAACAAGATATTGTTGGTTTCTAGTCATGCTTGCGTTTTTCAATCATTTCACTGTAAAACCGACAGGGCATTAATTCATATAGTGGTGAAATATTAACCTGCCCATTATGCATACTTTACACAGTGGTTGAACGTGCTATTTTGAGACGGGGATATCCTTGCTATTTTGGACTGGTCTTTTGCATTTGTATGTATATCTTTAAAACTGCATGCACTTCCACATGCGTCTATAGCGCAGTTGGTAGGAAGGCAGAAAAAAGCAAACGACAATTTTTTTGCCGCTTGGCGCGGGTTCGAGTCGTACTTGGACCTGTAATATTTTTCGTGGCGTTTTATATTGTAGATGTTTATTACTGATTGTTCCGCCATTTCAAAACGTATACACGTTGTGTAAACTACATATTTCTTAATGATCATCTGCCATACATGTAGAAATTAACAACGGTTTCCACGTGGAAAATAACAAAAACGTGAAACTTTATATAAATAAACGCTTTAACTTAAAAAAGTATAAAACAAAAATGGCACTAGCAGGACTCGAACCACATACCTTTAGCGTTTGAATGCTGCACTTAACCACTGAGCCATTCCGCTTTCATACCTGCCTAGCAGAAAGAAGACACCTATATACTGCATGAGTAATGGATTTCCCGTTGAGGTAATGACGACTTTCACGCTTTGGTGATAAAGTTAAAAATATCACAACCAACCACTGAATAATGTATGCAAAATGGGCAGGTTAATATTTCACCACTATACTAGGACGTCTATAAGTATATCATGCATTGCTTTTTTTTTATTATTAAGTTATCTGAGTATAATGATTCTGCAATAGCTGGCACCTTATAAGCAATGTAAAATATCGGCAGAACCCATTTGTTTTAATTTATCTGGATTATCTCCCTTTTTAATCATGACTGCCGTCTTTATAGCTCTTGTTTAGTATTTGAAAGGGGGCTTGATAGAAATGCCAGTTATTTTTATTTAGTTTATGTCATGTTTGTTTTTATGGCTAGTTTATTGTATATAATATATATATGGTCATTAAATTGTTGGTGTTTATTTAAATTTGTATATTCAGATATATGTTTACAATTTATGTGATCTTAAATGAAATCCAAGTCTTTCTATGCATTATATCATAGATTTGCTCAACTTCTAATATCAATATATTTTTCAGTAGAGCTTCAATTCTTATCTAAAATATTTTAACTGGACTTTTTAATTTAATATTAAGTTCTTTGACAGAAAAATCATTGAGTTTTCAGGCAAGCAAATAAAACAGTATATTGTTAAACATAAATTGTAAATTGATAAGTAAGGTTTGGATCAGTTAAATAAACTCCATTACAACATTTATTGCATGTTTAAACAGCATAGATCCAGATCAGCTGACACATTCATACCATTTGTTCAGGATCTACACTGTTTTCTTCTTGATTCATTAGGTTATTTCTGACCTTAAAGTGAACATTGTTACAGTAGCTGTTCAAATGGCAGGGATGTGCCAGCTGATATGGATCTACACTGTTTGCAAATGCAAATATTTACATTCCTATTGATTTCTTCGTTTAAAAAAAATTCGGTTCATTTTGCATGAATCGCATGACCCGTAATGACGTCAGTAACATTATGGCTGTTACTATTGAAAACTCCCGCGTATTACTCCCCCTTTTCACTTAATACTAATTTTTGAAAGCGTTCAACTTAAGTTTATTTAAAGAAAAAAATGAATAAAATGTAAATAAAAGTAATGATTCTTATTTTGGTGCAGTTCATGCAGATTGGACGTGCACGCGAGAGCTGGCAAATTTACCATAAAGCGCTAGCGCGCTTTATGGATTTGCCAGCTCTCGCATGCACGTCCAATCTGCATGAACCGCACCAAAATAAGAATCATTCCTTAATTAAACCCATATATATTTATATGGAGTTAAGGGTCCAGTTTGGGTTTTATGGTTTGGGCTCATAAACAGATAAAATTGCATGTCATATCAGTGAAGACTAAACTGACCAGCTGGTCACTACAGTCTGACCATGGAGTATCACTGACTAAAAACAAACTGTCAACATTTAGAAATTTTTATGGCTAGTGCTTGTTGAAATAAGCTTCTTATTATTTGTATGAGCCTGAATTCTTAAGAATTTTAATTGGTAAAAATGGCATAATATACACCAAAACAAAGTGAAGTATCTATAATAACACTTTACTAAACTTTGATTAAATCATCTGAAATGTTTTGTCATTATTAAGGAAAAAATACCATTTGATTATCACAATGACCAATATTGGTCATTGTAAATTTTTGACAATTTACTTACCAGTCCATGTCAAATACTGGTAACTGCATTTCTACTTAACCCTCTTCTCCATAGACACACCTTTATTGCATCTGATCAGGATCTAAACTGTTTGCTTTTTGATTCATAAGGTGATTTTTTATATGCCCGTTTGAAAAACGGGACGTATTATGGGAACTAGGGATGGGAACGGATACCTAAATCACTATTCGGATAACCCTATCCGGTATCCGGATAATATCCGAATAACCATATCATTCTATCGACCACAGAAAATATTGCTGATTTAATATTTTAAATTTAAAAAGCACCAACGTTACACTATATCGCGATCGTTTGAGTCCTCGACCAACCTACCGGGTATATCACGGAAACAAAATATAAGTGAAAATTCGGACCCAACGACTTAACTTTTTAAGTCAATAAAGACTTGAAAAAAATTTAGCTACCGCGAAAAAGTACAAGAAAAGGTTCGATAAAATTAGAGTTTTATTTCACGTGGACGCTTGCAAGCGCATACATAATATTCTTTAAACGAAAAATACGCATAAAGTCATATGCAAGGTGATTCATTTTACGAAAATCGGCCTGTACAGCAGCGGAACATGTAAAAACACAGAGTTTACAATAACTACATGAACAAATGCTGTGTAACCAATTGATCGATAAATCACATGTATCGGGTTAAAAGTACATGTAAAAGTTATGATAATAGTTAATTGCTTCATCTAATATTTTTGAATATCGGCGACTTACGTTAAATGATTTTTTCCTTTCAAGTCTTTAATGCGGTCATGTCAAAATAACAAACTGTCAAGATTATATTTGCTCAAAATTCTGTTGCAATAAATTGTCAATAATCTGAGGTTTGTTCTCGTTAACAAAAATAATCAAGTTGTTGCAACTTGACAGGTGTCATTTAACACAGTCTGTTCAAGGTACACCAATCAACAAAACAAAAGATCACGGTCTGGAATTCAGATCTTCCGGTCTCCCAATTTACCACTATACAAACAATTAACACCTCTTTGTCAACCCTGCTGAGACATCCTGGTCGAGTTACGCCTGGGGAAAACCATGTCAGTATCGAGATTAGTGCAAGCAGTGTAGCGTGTTTTAGAAAGATTTACCAGTTTAAGTTATATTTTACAAACCTTGAACAAAATATCGAAACTAAATTCGTACGAATTTGAGGGTATTCGGATACGAGAATGGTATCCGGATACGACCTTGCTATTCGGATATTCGGTTATCCGGATAACCATTCCCATCCCTAATGGGAACACCTGTTGCGGGCGGGCGGGCGGGCGGCGTCCACAGGGTTTTCGCTCTCTAAGTCAAAGAGTTTTCATCCGATCTTTATCAAACTTGGTGAATATGTTGGTGGGCATAATATCTCGACCAAGTTCTATAACCAGCCAAATCCCCCCAGGCACTCCTGAATTATGGCCCTTGAATTGTCCAAAATTACTGTTTCCGCTCTATAAGTCAAAGAGTTTTCATCCGATCTTTATCAAACTTGGTGAATATGTTGGTGGGCATAATATCTCGACCAAGTTCTATAACCAGCCAAATCCCCCCATGCACTCCTGAATTATGGACTTTGAATTGTCCAAAATAAGGGTTTACGCTCTCTAAGTCAAAGAGTTTTCATCCAGTCTTTATCAAACTTGGTGAATATGTTGGTGGGGATAATATCTCGACCAAGTTCTATAACCAGCCAAATCCCCCCAGGCACTCCTGAATTATGGCCCTTGAATTGTCCAAAATTACTATTTCCGCTCTCTAAGTCAAAGAGTTTTCATCCGGTCTTTATCAAACTTGGTGAATATGTCAGTGGGCGTAATATCACAACCAAGTTCTATAACCTGCTAAATCCCCCCAGGCACTCCTGAATTATGGCCCTTGAATTGTCCAAAAACTGAATTAGCGGTACCTGCTCTCCAAGTCGAATAATTTTCATCGGATCGTTACGCAACTTTGATGATCAGCATTTTGACGGGCGTATTATGTGTCAGTTTGGCAATATACCAAAGCAACTAATACCTGAAATAAGTATATGCTGGTCTACAATGTTTAGAGCCAATCCATCAAAATAATGTTAGGGTTTTGAAGAAATTCAAGGAAAACTTACTTCCTACTTTCACTTTCTACTTTCACTTTGAACCAGGAAGTAAGGTTTCCTTGAATTTCTTGAAAACCCTAACATTATTTTGACGAATTGGCACTAAACATTGTAGACCAGCATATACTTATTTCAGGTATTAGTTGCTTTGGTATATTGTTCATGAATTTCAGAGTTCTCATGCAAATGGTTTTTCTTTTGTTTTAGTGTGTGCTTGGTAATTAGAACATGAATTAGACTAAATTGAGCTTGCAAACATTTACTACATCCATAGCTAAATACATTTAATAACTAAAATCTAGGTGGCAATAAGTATTTCCCCCAAAATCATTTTTTGAAATTTTAGCCTATTTTCGCCATTTGCAATGTTTGCGATACCTTAAGAGCATAGGTTAAGTTTGTGCTTTACGGTATAAGAATGTTTACCAAACTCGCTACCAGACTTCTATTCTTGGCTCAAGATCATAAAACTAGATAAGGAGACCAGTCTCAAATCTCTAGCATGCTTTAGATTTAGACTGGTCTCCAATCTCAGTTTCATGATCTTGGGCACAGGATGTTTTTGGGGGTTTTCAGTCAGTTATTGTGTGATTATTAGATGATTTTGCTAATGATGATGTTTTTGAAGTAGTCAAAGCTAAATTTAGGTTCCTACAGCTGATGCTGTTTAAATTTACCTTTATTGTACATTTTTGTGGTTTTTTTTTTGTTAATATCATGATGAAAGTTTGATGTTAGTGAAAGTTACTTGGGTTCCATTGGTCTAATTATTTTAATTTCCATGTAATTGTTTTTACATATGTCTTAGGCTATTTCTTTTTAAATAACTTTTATTTTTCTGCCATTAGCATCCAAAGTTTCCACCTTCAAAACCAGAATACAGATCCATATGTTAGATCAACCTGCAGATCCATGTAGACTTATCAGGATCTAAACTGTTAGCCTTGAGATTATTTCTGACCAAGAAGCCAACAGTGTACATCTAGATCAGACTGCATAGACTTGTAGGCTATCCATGTGTCTATGTGATAAAGCCAAATTCATGGTGTAAAGTGTTAATTAACCTTTTGTCACTTAGAATTGTAATTTTAACACAAAAGCACTAAAACAGCCTATGTTAACTAAGATTAGCCTGTGAATTCACACATTCTGATTAGAGTGAACAATGTTAACAAGCCTTTTTATACTATACTCCATAGGATATGGCTCTAATCTCATGGGCAAACATTGTAGATCCAGATCAGGTGACACATCTGTGCCATCTAATCGGGATCTACGCTGATTGCTTTTTGATTTCTTAGGTTATTTCTTACTCAAAAGCATTGTGCAGATCTTGATCAGGTGGCATGTATCTGCTGCCTGATCTGGATCTACACTGGTTGCACATGCGATAAAATGTGTATATATGGAGTAAAGCCTACAGGGCAAAATGAGCGGATACAGGGTTAAATCAATTACTCTAAAATCATTAATTTAATAATTTTTCAGAGAAGGTTTTTCAATTAAAGTACAGGAAAATAAGCTGATCACGACATATTTGTAAGAATTTGTGTATGTAAAATTCCCAGGCTACAAATTATCATAAACTAATGATTTCCAGTACATGTATTGAGCATTAGATTTTGTGGTGTTAAGCTTGGATTGGTGATGGAAAATACAAGTTACCTGTTAATGTACATGAGGGTTAAGCTTCCCAAAGGCTATACAGTATTAGAGTAATTAATTAATAAAGCGGTTATTACTTACTGTTTTATCTTTTTATTTGGTATACCAGATTTTAAGGCTATGGACTGTGATAATGCTATATTCTGATTCTGAGGCAGTCAGCTGATTCCTATATTCCTTTATTTCTCGTATATTTCAGATCAAAATCCCCCAATGTTTCTTATACTGTCTTATAATTTTTAAAAAATATTCATGTAAATGTCCGATAAATGAAGACAGTAAATATTGTTTTGATACTGCTTTTGGCTTATCGTTACTGTCAGAATAAAATTGATTAGGACCAAATTTAAACTTGACCTGCAATTTGTTTTGTCACAACAATATGCCAAATTTCATCCGGACAAGGTATAAAAGTCAAATTTTAATTAAAGGGCTGTAACTCGGACAATATAGGGCGGAAACTCCTGTTTTTGTTGCAAAAATATTATTTTCTTCCGATAATTTTGGATAACAACTGTCTGTTCGTCCATCTCTAAGAATCTTCAAGTACCTTCTTGTAGAGCATTGAAAACGGGTTCGATTCCTACGTCCCTTGTGTAGGTCTGGGCAACCTATGAACTGCTTTTATCCACATTTGATTCTGTAATAAAATTTCACATTTAAAAAAAATCTCAACACTGATGAGGTTCATGCGGAATTAAGGCGCGTGTTTTCCTTATTATACCCCCGCTTCGAAGAAGAGGGGGGTATACTGTTTTACCCTTGTCCGTGCGTCTGTCCGTCCGTAACAAAATTTCCGTCGCAGTTTTCTCAGCAACTATAACATGCAGCAGCCTGATATTTTGCATATTGCTTTATCCTATAGTCCCATATGGTGTAAAGCAATTTCATGCTCTTTGCTCATCTACTTCCTGTTTGCTGCATATTTTTAGATTTTGTTACTATGAAGGTGCATTACATCGACCAAAAGGCATGTTAATTTTCCGTCGCAGTTTTCTTAGCAACTATAACATGCAGCAGCCTGATATTATGCATATTGCTTTATCCTATAGTCCCATATGGTGTAAAGCGATTTTATGCTCCTTGCTCACCTACTTCCTGTTCACCAAATACTTAGAATATTTTAGGTTTTGTTACTATAAAGGTGCATTACATCAACCAAAGGGCATGTTAATTTTCCGTCACAGTTTTCCAAGCAACTATAACATTCAGTATCCTGATATTATGCATAATGCTTTATCCTATAGTCCCATATGGTGTAAAGCGATTTTATGCTCCTTGCTCACCTACTTCCTGTTCACCAAATACTTAGATTTTTACACATAGTTGACATACATGCACAATTTCCGTTGCAGTTTTCTAAGCAACTATAACATGCAGCAGCCTGATTTTTTGCATAATGCTTTATCCTATAGTCCCATATGGTGTAAAGTGATTTTATGCTCCTTGCTCATCTACTTCCTGTTCACCAAATACTTAGATTTTTACACATAGTTGACATACATGCACAATTTCTGTAGTTTTCTAAGCAACTATAACATGCAGCAGCCTGATTTTTTGCATAATGCTTTATCCTATAGTCCCATATGGTGTAAAGCGATTTTATGCTCCTTGCTCATCTACTTCCTGTTTACCGAATACTTAAATTTGTGCACATAGTTAACATACATGCACAATTTCCATTATAGTTTTCTTAGCAACTGAAACATGCAGCAGCCTGATATTTCCCTTATTGCTTTATCATATATTCCCATATGGTGTAAAGCGATTTAATGCTCCTTGCTCACCTACTTCCTGTTCACCGAATACTTAGATTTTTATATATAGATGACATAATTGCACAATTTGTGTCGCATTTTAAAAAGATGTGAACATTATTTCTGTATACTCGCAGCGGGGGTATCACAAGTGAGCATTAGCTCACAGATTTACTTGTTAATTATTAATTATGCGCGAGCTTAATGCGAATGGGTGTCACTGCATAATGCTCACCCGTTAGCTTAAAGAGGGCTCTCCCAAAGCGAACGTTGGGACATTATCATCTTAAAATAATATATTTGCTGATGTCAAATAGTAAAAAGACAGATTAATACATTTTTTATTAACAAGATCTTGAAAATATTGAAAGTCACTGTCCTGGAATGAGCACTCTACATAGGTTGTTATAATAGGTACTGGTACACACATTTATTATATACCCATGAATGATTTTAGCATAGTACATAATGCATCCTTAAGATTGATACAACGAGTCAGATTAATAAATCCGTATCCCACAGTGTGGTGTTCCGATTATGTTGTTTTCTGCAGCTTCCCGTGGTATATGCAACGTCACTACAACGTCGCACTATGTTGTCGTAATTTTCCGGCACATACCGAACTCCAAAATGGGAAATGTTAACCACTTGTTGACCAAAATATGTTGTTAGTGTATTTAAAATTGTTATGAGCGAGAAGGTTATATAATAAAATGGAACCTGTAGGTTCGTATTACTAGTATTTCTCGTTGCGTATGTAAACCACATCACTCTTGACCTTCGGTCTCGCGTGATATTGTATACGAACCCACTCGAAAATACGAACCTACAGACAGCATACCGTTATAATATTCCATATATGCATCATATGTGCAATGCTGTTGATTTTTAACCAGCAGAGCTGGTTTTACTAACCATATTTCTTAAGCGCGTATCAAGCCAGAACGAGGCAAACTTGTAACCGGCGATTTACGCATTACCAAAATAAGCAAAGTAGGACCAGTAAAATTCGATTTACCGATACAGTATGTGTGATGTGTTTTACAATCACATCCCCCTTACTGGACTTGAGAAAATCGGCACTGCACTCCTGTTTTCCTTAAAATGTTAAACAAATTGTTATCCATTTATCAATTTTTAGTTTGTTATAATAGAGTCATAAATTTAAAGTGAACTGTTTTTGGATAATTATGAATATTTCTTGTAGTTTAAGCTTCCGTTTCACTGATATTTTCTAGCTGAGTTAGCTGTATTCGTGGATAGGTCTCATATACAGCCGTCAGGGACCGTTGTGAGGCAGAGCGGCTTGACAACGCCACGCTCACAGATGACACGCGCACGTTGTTATCGGAACGCCGCTGTGGCGCCCAACTGAACCCGTTCCGCCGAGAACAGATCTCGTCTGCTGTAGAGGATGATGTGGAGAACCTGTCTGAATGAAGCGCTCTTGAAATAACAATATTGTAGACATCAATCCGCATCTGGTCCGCTCGTAATTGAAACGAGGCGCTTAATGGCGAAAGAAGAGTTAGCAAGTGGAGGCGACTTTCGTCGAACCACGCATTGAATATTATCCCATGTACTATAAGAAATAATACACGAAACACAAGAGAAATTGTGATCATGATCATTTTGTCCACCATAAACTGGCAGAAAGGCAGAATCATACACGATATCGCGACTGCAATTGCACAAGGGTAGACAAGAAACAGAGTCGCTGTTAAATGATTGTCTGTAGAGGAAATAGCATGATTTTGTGGCAGCCCCATGCGAGTGTTACGTCGGGTACACTGTTTCCGGTTTCTTCGGATTGTTTTAAGAACTACAGCTAGAAACATACTGGTCAGTAAAATAAATATTCCTGCCGCAGAAAGAATAAAGTATCGCCTATGGTGCAAACATTCAAACTCGTCTTCAGTATAAACCAGCAAAATGCAGGAAACACGTGCAGATATATACAGCATAAGAATCGTCGCAAATGCTGCCGATACCAAGATGGCTGCCGTTCTATTTTCCTGTCCTGAGAATCGTATGTATTTTAAAGGTATCTTAAATGCGGCGACTCTCTCTAAACTCAACAAAGCCGTTGCCAAAGTGACCAAAAGAGCGCTTACACTAGTAACCTCGATGTCATACGCAAAGTAACTCGACAACCACGGTTCTAACCCTGTCGACAGCACCAGCACAGTATCTGTTCCCAGCAAGCCTTTGCATGCCATCTTGAAGGGGTGAGGCAGCTTTGTAGCAAATGCTATTGCACGTGCACCGATGAAAAGCACCACAATAATACACGTGCATACCAGGGTAATCGCCACTCTGGATGGTACAGAAAACGTGTAAGTACCAAAATCTGCAATTTCACTGATTCCAATATGTGTTCTGGAAAAAGAAAAGAGAAGTTATAATGTTCTCGAGTTCGTAGCAAAAAGTAAACGCAGTGTAAAATAAAGCATAAACACGCGACGGAGGCCTCAAATGAATGTTGCAAAAACAATCTCCTTCACAAAAGAAGTGGAATGCGCCACCAGCACACAGTGTCTGCAGCACAAAAATTATGGAATTCAAAATAAAAAGCAAATCCGTGAACAAGTAGGTAAATCCATTCAATCTTAGTTGATTTGTAAACAAGATTAATATTAAATACAACACAAATATCAAACCTGTTCATCTTTACAAGTTCTGTTAACGTAATGCCTTGGTCACAGGTCTTACTTCTGTCGTCTTCGCTAATGTTGTTAATTTTTCTTCACACCAAGAACGAATGGTGATAATTTTTCCAAGCAAACTTTGAGCCGACATTCGGTCAAACGTGCAGACATTCATTTGACAGGAATTTTCATAATTTGCTCACCTTGGCCGAATATTCACAGAATGCTCCATAAAATGTCCGCCTCAACTATTAGCTTGTAAACATGTTTTATGCAAAGCCTTGATAACTGTTCGCCTTCGGAAAAAGTGCTGGGTGCATACATCCGAAAATCAAGATCAGGTCCCATGATTAGTTAACCTTTTCCGTGCTCAGCTCAGTTCTGTGATCAAATTTAACAAGAAAAAGTAAAACAGTAACTTGCTGTTTTACAGACGGTCTATTGGTCAGAGAAAACTGACCCATTTATTCATTTTTTTCAATGACCATTTAGAATACAACCTTTTCTCCAATTCTTATGTAATAAATTTGTTTACAAAATATATAATTTAAAAACAACAGTATATATTAATTTTACCATATAATTGATGAAAGCGATATTATATCTTGAAGACATTCAGGCTTCCTCTAGTACAGGAGACCGTGAACTTCACTTTGGAACCTTTTTTTTGCATGATGGGGTAATCTTTTTAAGACATATTTTCTGAAATTTCTTACTGAATAGCTCATGACAAAATCATGAAACTGTGTTAATTTCTGTTAAAATAATTTAAAAAATAATACTTTATTCACAGAGAGATTTCATATTTTTATGTAAAATATGCAATACACTATATTTTGAAAAATTTTAAGGAAAAAAAAGAATAATAATAATAATAATAATAATAATAATGAAATGCATCCAACTAAGGCATTTTTTATTTATTGAACACACTCCGAGCATCTCATTCCGATCACAATCCACAATATAGTTGGTACTTGTAGCGAATAAAAGCAACACAATTAACCTTTGTATCAATTTGCATATTCAAAAGGCGGTAATGTGAAAAATTGAAAGCCTGGAAGTTATCTGCTGCTTATCAATTCCTTTCATTCCATAACTTTACTTATTTCAATGCTGTTAAAAAGAACTGAAATGCAGCTTAAATCTGATTGAGTTTGTAATATTTACATAATAACGTGACAGAAATCTAAACACTGGTGAGGAGAAAAATGCATTATAAAAACACTACAAGATGAGTACATCCCGCATTCTTTAACGTTGCATCATTCTAAGAGACTCAGAGATCAGGCCACATAAAAACTCATACAAAAACAGCTTGAAACTTTTTATAAAACTACACATACATGTATTATGAAAGATGTTTTGGGACCTATATAATTCAAAAGAAACTATAAAGTTACCACATATTTTGAAAGCGACTTGTTCGGAAAACATTTAAAGGCATCTTGTCAGAAAACACTATCTATTGCAAAATATATTAAATTTAATACGATAAATACTTCTCGGGCAAAATTCATGATAAAACATTCGTGAATAAATCAAGACTTATTTTACATGCAGAATCCTTGAACACATTACAAACTAATACTATCAAATTATATGAGATATCGACCACTATTTATTTTATGTTTTCCAGTGAATTATATAATTTTCTCTGTGAAATAAATGTAAGTGACCATTTCTTTACCAAATTAGCCAACAACGAAAATTGAGCCATTCTCACATCACATGTGTAACCAATATGGACTTGGTCTAAAAGTAAGCTTCAACTAGCAGTGACTCCTCTCTCAGAAGAGGTTGCGTTGCTTCTTCATTTTATTTGTAGGCCAGACAACAAAATGCACTTGCTATCTTATATGTTCCTATATGCACAGCAACAGCCAACACTGTCCATATAAAAACGTAAAAAACAGCTATTTGTCAACACTTGATTTTTAGCAGTGAGTCTTGATTAATTTCCATATTTCAATATAATCTTGGTCTACAAAAAGATGTTCACTTAATCAATTCTTCCAAACTGAATACCAGTCATTCAATACCGAAATGAATCTTAAATCCACCATTTAGTCACAGAGTTTCAAATCGGTAGTACTGAATGCCGAAATATACCGAAATAGACTTTGATTACCGAAATACACTTAATAAATGATAATTAAAGCATTATTTGTTGTTTAAATAAGATAATATGTTATAATATTAGTATATATGAAATAAATGCCCAAGATTTATTTAAATTCGTTGTTTTAATTACCAATTATTACGTGTATTTCGGTATTCAAAAGTGTATTTCGGTATCTTTCGGTAAAAAGTGTATTTCGGTATTTATTGTTACCCCCTTTCAAATTGTGTAAACATCCGGTATCGATTTCTCAGTATCCTAAGATAACAATTTAAAACAACGAATCAATGGAACGGAAAGATACATGGGCAACTGTGCTTCTTCTCAGTAGGAATAAATGCCGATCGAATAACTAACTTTTGATTATCACAAGAAGGTCAGCAGTCGCTAACAGTGTTCACTCGTTTTCTACAACACGCTGCAATGTCTGATGACCTACTTTTTTCCGCAGTACGGGAAATGCTAATTCATTTATGTTTCATACTTCGTAATGATAAAATAGTTAAACACAAATCTGTATGCAACTTATTTTAAATCATGAAGTTAACGATGAAGAGTTTTAGATTCCTGTAATCAAATTATTTAGTTCTTATGGCGACCCACATTGGCGTTACATCACATTGCGCATGCGCTATATTAAGCATGCGCATCTATCCTGGACACAAAACAAAAAGACTGTTAATATATATATCCAAACTAAGTAGCATTAATATATTCACGCTACTTAATACCGTCTTGAAAAGTCTAGAACATTAACAGTCTTCATGAATAAGTAATAACTGTTCTACCTTTGTTTTTTTAGATAATTTATTTCTTATGTGCACTTTAAATATTTCATTTTATCTATTATAATATCAGGAAATGAAGCTGTCATATTTTCATGTTCAATTTTAGTTGAGCCATATGAAAGGTTTTATAATCACAGGGCCAGGATTCAAAAAGCGTCTTCTTAATAGATACTGATGTTAAGGTTAAGTGATAACCTAAACATACCACTCTTCAGGTGTTGTTTAATTAAGCAGCGCTTAGAAAGGCATACTAGTATTCGGCCGTTTATGCAAACTCACTCGGAGCCAACAACTGACTAAGAAAAATTTCTATACCTTTGCTCGTTGGAATAAAGACCTACAGTTATTCAATTAATATTTAGAAACTAACATAATTTGAAGTAAGTGATTTTCTTCGTTCAGTCTTGAACAAATGACTATCGAAAATATTCCATACAATGTCTGAGCACCATATTACATAAATCGATCAAAAACCAATTTCTACCTGATTATTGGTTTGGATCTACCATTAATTCCAAACTACTTTCAGTAAAAGATCAGAAACCATTTTCATCTTGAATATCATTCTGTCCTTTACCTTTTGACTCAGAAACAAAAAAAAGTAATTACTGACCATGTATGGCGTATGTAGATCTGTACGATCCAGTAACTGCTGGCCATGAGCAATCTACGCACCAAGTTTGTTGTTCCAAGGGTAAAACTTCTCCAATTATTGACTGGAAGCAAATTTTCAACTGAACATTACTGTGACCTTTGACCCACAAAACATCAAGGGTCATCTGCTGCCACAAACTAATCTCCATAACAAGTTTGGAGACTTCATTCTTCAGAATTTGATTGAATACCCCAAACTTTAGAAACAGCATTGGCAAATAAAAATGGCTCCCATTTTTCATATCAAGTTGTTGTTTTTTGTTAAGTCAATCATGTTAATACTTACTGTGAACTGAGGAATAAACTGTTGGGAATCATTAAGTACTTATAATCAGCTAACTGGAAAAGGGATAGTAACGAGTGTCAGAATATTTGATCGATGTGTAACTAGTGTTACAAGAGAAGGTAGGTGGGTATCAAAATAATTGTGAAAATAATTTCGTGAGTTACCAGGTTTGTTGGAAATGACGTAAGTCATGATGTTGGATATTATTTTAAGTTCCATATCAGTTTTTGAGAAATATTAAATTAACAGGTTATATGCATGAAACGTTATTGAAAATATTAAGTGAACATGGACATAAACAACTATGAAAGTATGTCTGAAAGTATACAATAGTGTAGGTCATGATGCTGGACTCAAAATCAAGTTAAAGATATCAGCCAGTTGTGTAGGTACATTTAAAAACACTTAAGTGCAAGAAGGGACATAACTGAGAAAAATATTTTTGAAGTGTAATAGATCTTATTGGAAATGAATTGGTGATACTTATGTTTAGTTTTATACTTTCATCACTTACAAATGTTAGTTAGGGGCCGACTGAATAAAAACTTTAGCACACAATCTAAATGAAAAAGAGGCGTACCTTTAAAACAAGATAGGTCTTAGTGAAAGTGATGTCGATCATAATGGTAAAATGTATTTTGTGTTTGAAGTTAGTATCTTTATTTAGAAGTTTCAAAGTTTTACGCCAAATACATTAACATTTTAAGGGATTACCACACTCCTCCCAATCATGTTCGTCGTTAAAAAGAAAATTATCAAAATCTCAATAACGGCAAAATTCCGTTAAAAGAAACTTTGCACAAATGTATGTTATTAATGTGTCTTTATTTTGCAGATTTTAAGACATGGTAGAACAGTAAAGAAAAATAGAGAGATCTAAAAATTCCCTCAACTTCTATTTACATATATTCACAAAAACTAAACAACACAAAACATCATTTTAAATGCCCACATGAGTAATATGATAGTAACAACAATTTATTGTGTCCTCTTGACTTACATATGTAAACTTTACGAGATATTAGTAAAAGTGTGTTTGACCTTCAATTTTCTGGTTGCATCCTGGTCGCGTAAACGGATGCGATCACTTCTCTTTTAGTAGTTGAAAGTTTTTTACAAAGTACACAAGATTTTCTTGTCAGTAACATTGCACTCACGTTGGAATTTAAAATTATGTTTTGTATCGCTTAGTTTTTGTGAATTTATGTAAGTAGAATTTAAAGGAATTTTAAGGTCTAGCTTGTTTTCTTTACTATTCTTACGTGTCTTACTGTATGAAAAATCAAAATACATTAGTAACATTCATTTGTGCAAAGTTTCATTGAACAGCATTTTGCCATTATTTAGATTTTTATAATTTTCTTTTTATCGATTAAAGGAATACGTTTGGCTGGATTTCACCAGTACTATGTTATTGAGCGTTACTTATGCATCATTTTGACGTATAGAACTTTATTTTATGTTAAATATTGACAAAGTTATCTCCATTCAAAGATCCGTTATTTGCAAAATCGGCGGGCATCCATGGCCGTCGCCATGTTTGTTTCCTTTTCGATGCGCGCACCTGCTGATGACGTCAATTACACACTTCCGGTTCGTATCGTTTCCATTTTATTTCCAATTCTTAGCATTCTCAACAATGGAATATTCATTCATTTAACAAATTTAAAATAGTGTATGATTTTGAGCCTGAAAATTCTGAAACTGAATTGGCCAAAACTGAAAGAAACTGCTTGTTTTGCCCCCATTAATTACAAAAGAATGCCGAAAATTGCAGCACGTTTTAACCTATTTTCTTGTTTAAAAGTATGTAGTGAGGCCATTATATAGGTGTAAAGTTTGTGATATTTTTCCTGAACGACTTTGCAGATTTTTCGACCAAAATGCGTTTACTAACGTTTGAATTCAGCGATCTAGCATCATTGTTGTATGCGGCATCTGAAGCGATCAAATTAACCACTTTTTTCATTTTGTATTAACAAGTACCAATGACTTTTTTAAAAATGTAATACATAGATCCCTGAAAATACATCTTTCATGAATTTATTATTCAACAGTCGAATACTTCTAACTTGTTTTCACTAAATTCACATAGTTATGTTTTTCTCCTGGTGCAAAAATAATAATTATATCGTTTGCGTAATTGTTACTCGACTTCAGTTGGTCCGCGCTATCAAAAGACACCAACAAGCATACTAATCGGGAGGCGGAGTTTACCCAGAAAAAAGTAGAGAAATCGATAGTCATTGGCTAATTTGCTTTACCGTAACGTTTTTGACCTGTATATTTCATTTGCGACCTGAAGACACAATAACTTTATGACACGACGAATTTGAATAAACGGATGTCGGCGAATTTAGAGCTTGTCATAAATTTGTCTGGGGTTGTAAACGGTTTGTGTTTCCCACAACAGTGCAAATGGCTTGGGGGACATTGAGCTGTTTATTGAATATGAAGCCATTCCGACCAAGATTAAAGACAGATCAATCGTCCCATATAAGTTTGTTAAGAAATTAAGGCATACCGGTGCCAGTATGTCATAATGGCCTGGATAAGGCCCTGAATTGAATTAATGTATTTTTGAAAATTTAGGTTGATGACAAGGGAACTTTGAAAGTCACCGAACCCTGTCAAATATGAAAAGGTTTCAGGCCCGGTTAGATTAAGCTTGTTCATGGGTATTAATTGAAATGCATATTGATCCACACGCCGCTAAGCTTGGGGTTGAGTGCAACTCAATACTTCAAAACGAACATTTACTGTAAAATTGTATATTTCTTTCTTAAATCTAATTATAAAATTTAATGTTGCACACTGCGTGGTACAAGTTTTAACACCCCCGTGTTATTGTTAATTGCCTCTAACTGATACGTTAATCTCACTAGCCAGCTTGCTCCGAAGAAGATCGGGTGACTTATTAAAATGGTGTGAAAAACTTATTTGACATATTTAATTTGAGGAGAAGTGAGGGGACAATAGTAAACTCAATGTTAAATTATACTAAAAGGAAAATTTCAAATTAGCGATCGGAGCGTATCACATTCTAATTTAACATATTGTCTTTTGAATCCTAGTGAGCGATGCAATTACTTGAGCAAAATGTAAGATAAGAAGGTAAAAACACTCAATACACAAAAACTATATAGTGATTTTTTCCTATTTGTGCTCCTTTGCAATAACTTCCCGCATATAGCAATGTTTTCATATAAATAAATTTGCCTGCATTCATCTCTGCGTATATTCGTTATGAAACGGAAGTGTGTAAATGACGTCACGCCTCGTTGTTTTATCTCTCGCGAGACAACGAGATGTCAATAATGGCCGCACTCATGCTACGCTCGAAAAAACGATTATCAGTGTAATTAAAAGTAAGTTTTATAATTATCGTATTCGTCGTCATCAATTGATTACGAAAATTGTATTATTCAAAATACATTTTATCATTTAAACAAAGGTTATAACCAGCCGAACGTATTCCTTTAAGGTGATTGGGAGGAGTGTGGCAAGCCTTAAAAGCAAATCTAAGTGAAACTAGAATTATCACTGAGTGATTACATACCCCCATGTGTGCTTGATACTTGAACTGGGAATGCTTAGAATCAATGGCATAATCTAACTAACACTAGAAATAATGGACACATAAAGTAGTGACCTTGACTTGACCCCACCCACCTACTTTCAATCCCAAGCAGTCTTCAAAGAAGCAACCTAAACAGTGAGTTGCATCACAATATCTCATTCCTAAATAATGTTATTTAGCATAAAAAGTTTTTTCTATCTTTAGTAACAGTGACCTTTAACACAGTGGCCCCACTTTCATCCAAAGTGCCATCTTCACATTAGCCACATATACAGCAAGTTTCATCACATTTTTTTTCCTTCTAAATTAATTGAGCAGAAACGTTTCGAATATGTAAGTAACAGTGACCTTTACTTAACTTTCATCTAACAACTGCCAGAAATGTTTAAATATGTGAAGCCTTTAATGAACTAGAATGTTGTGTTCCGCGGAACACATGTGTCGCCTGCATGGAAAAAGTTGAAATGTGGGCCTATGTTTAATCATATATAATAAAAAAATTTTATTTAAGTTGATTTCAATACTACACCACTGAACACATGTGTCATCTAAAATGCATTTAAAAGGGGAATAACTGAAACCTGAGTTATCATCTTCAAAAATTGGTTTGTAAATGCAGATGAGTTATTCAACGTATTAAGTGAATTGAACAAGTACTTTCCATTTTACAGGCAACACTAAGTTTCATGTTTAAGTTGCATTTGAAAGGGGCATAACTCAAAATATTGAAACTGAAGTTATCACTCTTGTCGTCACAGATGGCATTGTTCATGCTGATGATATATGTATTCTAAGTATGAAGTGAATAGGACAAGTACTTTCAAAGTTATAGGCAACATTAATTTTCAGGTTAAAATTGCATTGAAAGGGGCATAACTCAAAAAATATTGAAACTGGAGTTATCATTCTTGTCGTCACAGATGGCATTGTTCATGCTGATGATATATTCCAAGTATGAAGTGAATAGGACAAGTACTTTCAAAGTTATAGGCAACATTAAGTTTCAGGTTAAAGTTGCATTGGAAAGGGGCATAACTCAAAAAAAATGAAACTGGAGTTATCATTCTTGTCGTCACAGATGGTTTAAGTGAAAAAGATAAGTTCTTTCAAAGTTATAGGCAACATTAAGTTTCATGTTAAAGAGGTAGTTGAAAGGGGCGTACCTCAAAACATATTGGAACTGGAGTTATCATTCTTGTTGACACAGGGGTTGTTTATGCTGATGATATATTTAAAGTATGAAGTGAATAGGACAAGTACTTTTAAAGTTATAGGCCACATTAAGTTTCATGTTAAAATAACATTTGAAAGGGGCATAACTCATTAAATAGTGAAAGAGGAGTTATCGTTCTTGTTGTCACTGATTGCTTTGTTCATGCTGATGATATATTCCAAGTATGAAGCGAATAGGACAAGTACTTTTAAAGTTATAGGCCACATTAAGTTTCATGTTAAAGTTGCATTGAAAGGGGCATAACTCATAAAATAGTGACAGAAGAGTTATCGTTCTTGTTGTCATGGATCGCTGTGTTAATGCGGATGATATATTCCAAGTATGAAGTGAATAGGACAAGTACTTTCAAAGTAATAGGCCACATTAAGTTTCATGTTAAAGTTGCATTTGAAAGGGGCAAAACTCATAAAATACTGAAAGAGGAGTTATCGTTCTTGTTGTCACTGATCGCTGTGTTCATGCTGATGATATATTCCAAGTATGAAGTGAATAGGACAAGTACTTTCAAAGTTATAGGCCACATTAAGTTTCATGTTAAAGCTTGGGGGCTACCGGACGACGCCACCGACGGACAATAGGATCTCTATGTGTCTACCTGCTACCGCAGGCGACACAAAAATCATCCAGAAACCATTTTTCTATTGTTTAGTAACAGTGCACAGTGACCTTGACCCCACCAGGCACATTTTCACAGACATTTCCTAAATAGCAATTTTCATCACAATATCTCATTCTGAACTAGTCATTGAACATACACAGTTGTTTCTATTTTTAGTAACAGTGGCCTTTAAACAGTGGCCCCACTTTCATCCAAAGTGTCATCTTCACAATAGCCACATATACAGCAAGTTTCATCACAAAATCTCATTCCTTCTAAATTTATTGAGCAGAAATGTTTTGAATATGTAACACTGACTGTTACTTAACTTTCATCTAACAACTGCCAAAAATTGTTTAAATATGTAAAGCCTTTAATGAAAAATCATCCAGAAACCATTTTTTCTATTTTTAGTAACAGTGAACAGTGACCTTGACCCCACTAGGCCCATTTTCATAGACATTACCTATATAGCAATTTTCATCACAATATCTCATTCAGAACTAAAGTTATTGAACATACACAGTTGTTTCGATTTTTAGTAACAGTGAACTTGACCCCACAGGCCTTACTTTCAATCCCAAAAGTTGTCCTCACAGAAACCACCAATACACCAAATTTCATTCAAGAATCTCATTCCAAGCTACAGTTACTGTGTGTAAATGAACTTTTGAAGTTTAAATAACTGTGACCTTGACCCCACAGGCCCCAAAGTCAAACCTAACCTGTATCTGTAATGTTACATCTGTGTCCCGAAAAATAATTAAATCTATGAAGTATCTATGAGTTATCATCCAGAAACAATTTTTCTATTTTAAGTAACAGTGACCTTTACATTGACCACACAGGCCCCAAAGTCCAACTCGTCCTGTATTTTTTACCTAACCTGTATCTGTAATGTTACATCTGTGTCCCGAAAAATAATGAAATCTATGAAGTATCTATGAGTTATCGTCCAGAAACAATTTTTCTATTTTAAGTAACAGTGACCTTGACTTTGACCACACAGGCCCCAAAGTCCAACTCGTCCTGTATGTTGTGATGTTACATCTATGTCCCAAAAAAGGATTTAATCTGTGAAGTATTTCATGAGTTATCATCCAAAAATCATTTTTCTATTTTTAGTAACACTGACCTTGATATTGACCCCACCAGCCCCAAAGTCATCAAAGGATACTATGTTGAACAATTGTTTCAAGGTTTCAAAGCTCTAGTTTATATAGTATGGAAGTTAAGAGCTTGTACATGAACTACAAGTTTAACATTTAATTTAGAGTTGCTATAGCAACTGTTGTACAGTTGTTTTAAAGAATAAATGTGGTAACATTTAGTGTGACACACAGGCCAGAGCAAGTACAATTCTTCATTCTGACAAGTAAAGATGTGCGTGTGCGTTTGATGATGCACCTCCAATCAAGAGTAACAGTGGAGAACTGGCATGACATTAACTTGGCCAAGGCCTTGCAACTATGTTCATGTGTCACCAAGGTGCATTAAAATGTGTCAAATTTAACAACTGAAGGGCTTTAACTCCTGCACTCCTTGTTTGGTCTAGCAAGTAATTTACTTTGATTGTTGTCTTTCTCACGCATTGGCACAGTAAACAAGGCTGACCAATCTTGAATTATTTTGCTTAACAAAAACTTCAAGCATTTTTAAAAACAATTTATTCACAGTAAATTGTAATTTGTACAATACATTTATATTGTAAAATGAAACATATTTGCGTGATTGGAGTACTCCGAAATATTAATGTCTTTGACATATTAATTAAATAAATCCCTATATTATTAGAAATGTTCTGTTCACGGCTATTCTCACACTGCAGGTGAACATTTCTCAGTTTACAGAAAAATTAGGCATATATAAACTAAAAAAATGACAACAACAAGAGAAACAACATACACATCACATGACCACAGTTTGACTTCAAACAGTACTCAAAGCATGCTGTTAGTGTAACTTTCTGAGAATCTTGACATTACATGACAGTCAATAAATCATTTCAAATTCTCATCTTATTGTTTAAAATAAGCCAACAGGCTAATATATTTGGTATAAAATGTGTCACACTGCTTGTATTACACTATAAATTACCTTTTTTTCCATTCAATAACATTAAAGGTTTTTGATCACATATGTTTATTGCAGTATTTATCATTTACAACTCCACATTTTGCACTGGTTTAAATATAACTTCAGTATGTATATCTACTATTAAAAATCTGATTTAAATCCTGCACACCCATTTTGATTTCTAAAGCTCCCCCCTTCCCTAAAAATGTTCCTCCTTAAAATTTCACTTGTTTTTAGTGTCCCCCACTGTGTCACTCCCACACTAGTTTCTGTCCAAAGTTTCAAAGTCCACAGTGTCTCTGAACATTAAGTTGTTTTTCCCCTCATTCCCTATTATTGCGCCTCATTTTGCCTCAGTTTCCATTTCCTCCTCTTCTTCCTCATCCTCCTCATCCTCGTGACGTTCTTGTTTCTCGTATGCCTTGTCTGACGGCGTCACCACCACTCCTTCCCAAACACTCATCTCTGTTGCGATTGCTGAAACATATAAAGCTTATATCAGCCATTGAGTTGAACACTACCCACCAGTATTTTTTTTTTCACTTTTGGGGGGGAAGGGGGTCGCAGCCCTTTGGAGGGGGAAAATTGCGACACGAACAAAGGAAAAGGGGACTATTTGGAAGATACTTGCAGCTGTCAAACACAACAAAACAAAGTATTCACTGATCTTTTGCTTTTTGCTTTGCTAACACTGTAGTTCAACCAAATAAATCTTGCCTCATACTTCCCAGAGTTAAATTTTCTTGCATCAGAAAAAAATTAAGATTTATCATCTTCACATAAGCGGGACAAATCGAAATGTCCGTTACAGACTCCAGCAAAGGGGGAATTTTTTATTGAACGTGGGGGAAAAATATATATCATTTTGAGGGGGGAATGGGGCCCTATTTCTCCAAATATTTGGCATAAAAAAAACACTGCCCACAGATTCCTTCAAACATCAAAAGTTTATATTTTCAGAATCCATCCAAGCACTATGACAGTAATCACAGTATCCACAATGCTGCCATCCTAATACAAGATTTGTGATACTGGATTTCGGCCTGCAATATCAGTTTTCAGCTAGCAATAACAGGTTTTCAGCCAGCCCTTTATCATGCAAGGTACCTGGGCATTTTGGTCATTCTTTGTAACTATTTGTCGTAACACATGTAATAACACTTTTATTGAAACCCACTTTTTCAAAGAATTTATATTTATCTATTTCAAAAATTTTGCATATCAAACAAAATCACTAAGTATATGCTGCATTTGTCAAGGTATGATCTTCATTACAGAAATTGTAAAGATAACTTAACAATATATTGTCTTACTGGCATTTCCCTCCATTCCAAGTATCTGTTTAAATCCACCATGGCTAAGCACCCTTAACAATGTCTGTGCTGTGTAGCATACCTGGTCCTGTTTATCAAACATCAAAATTAATAATATACTATTTTAATATCCTACAGTATTTTATTAAATAGTCAATTACTGTAGAATATGAATTGTGACTCAAACTGGCCGACTGCTGACTAACCAGTAGTTTACTTTAGCTATTATTATATTAATTTGTTATATATCCATGAATGATTTTAGCATAGTGCAGCATTAATCTGAAAGATTGATACAACTTTCAGAGTAGTAATTCCATATTGGATAGTGTTGTTTTCCAATTCTTTTTTGCAGCTTCAGGACAGTGTTCTGTATGATGTCATAACTATGTTGTTATAATTTTCCGGCACATACCGAACTCCAAAATAGGAAATTTCTACTGCTGTTTTACAACCGTCACGATATTTTTACACCATTCATTAATTTTCTACGCCATTCATAAATTTAATATCTCATTACTATTTTTATTTCTATTATGTAAGCCACGTTGTTGACAAAATTGTTGTTGTTTAGTTTATTTAAATTTGTATTGAGTTAGAAGGTTATATAATAAATGGAACATTATGACAGCATGCAGTCTGTATTATTTCTCGTATCACTTTCAACAGGCCTCCAAGCAGGCCTGAACAAAAATAAAGGTTTTTATAAAGGCTACAATCTATAGAAATAAAGGCCTTTTAGGGTAATTAATAAATAAAGAGAAATAAAAGGATTTATTTCGAATTTCTTGTTGAAAAAAAACAACATAAAATATTAGGTTATTTACGGAAAAAAAGGTTGATCTACATAAGACAGTTCAGACAAAAAAAACAACAGATAAGTGTATCAGAAATAGACATAACTGATATTGTTTAATACTATCTGAATTATACATTATGACTGATACACAAGCAGTATCTTAATACAAACACTCTTCCAGACGATTTAAAGGTTTTAAAGGTTTGCAATGAAATTAAAGGTTTTTTGGTTTTTAAAGGTTTTGCTAGGAGGCCTGCTTTAAATCTGGTTCAAATTTTTTGTTGACCAATAGACAGCTGGACAGGTAGATGGGAATCATCAAACTGTCACAGCCTTACCTTTATGACTAATAATTCATTGTCATTTTGGATCTCTTTTATATTATGGAAAATGAACATATTTGGTTCTGCTTGGACAACTGATTTTGTCTGCCATAACAAAATTTGAAGATGAGGTTGTTACATTTATTAACAGTGACAGTATGTTACCTGTTGTTCTAGTGTCATGACAGTGTGAACTCGGACTGTTCCTTGCTCACAGGGGTCTGTGATGCCAACTGAACCTGGCAAGAAAAATCCTGCAGCCAATATCTGTAGGCATCGTCTGTAAACAACAGAAACATTATAGCAAACATTCTATTCAGTATTTTTCTCCCTTCAGCAGTCAAAACCTATGACAACATGTTTGACTACAGTTATGACTACAGTCATCAAAGCAATTTGTCAGTGTATATTTTTGTTTTGCTCAAATTCTTGCCATTACAACCAATCTGATGACAGTAAATCAGAAGACAAAGCAAAAAATGCTATTTAATCATTAATAATTTCCATGTTGTGGTTCATTTGAATTTAGTGTGACAAGAAGTTATTATAATAATAAATACTTTAATGAAAATGATAAACTAGAGTTTGGATAAAATATTGTTTTTAAATGTAAGACACATAAGCCTAGATCAATTCATGAGAAGTCTAGCAATAAACATTCATTAACTAACACTCCCACAGTGAAAACACATATTCAGATGTTTGAAAACCAGGAATTTTGTTTAGAACAACATGAAATGCTGCATAAAATATGTCTAAGGTCTGAGACAGTTGTCGGTGCAAAATTATAGTATGCAGAAACAAACTGTTGATAAACCAAGTAACTTCTGGCTTAATATAAAGTATTTTATACGAGAGGCTGATAATTGTCTTTCAACAACTGTCTTTAGTTATAAAGTACTTACTTGAATGCTATATTTATTGCAAGAGGCTGTCTGGTAGGGTTGTTCATGATCGAATAATGAGACTGTAAAACAAGACAACATAATTACATGTAATATGAACATCAAACCAGTTGTACTGACATTATATCTTTCAGCAGTACAACAGGATTACATGAAACGCTCTTAATGTCTGTAAAACAAAGTAAGCATTGTGCCAAGCCTTCCATTTGTTTAAATCAAAATTAAATCCTAAGAATTCTTGCTTTTTATGCAGCATTGGAAATAGACGATTCTATTTTTTAGTACAGTCCGAATAATCTCCCCTGACAAATACTCTTCAATCACCCCGTCCGCCATTACGGAAATGAAAATAAATAATGTAGCCTATGTAATACTGATCCCTTAGGTGATGAATTTCACTATTTGTTTTTTTTTTAAACAGAAACAGAAAATATATTCCAGTCGAGTATACTAGACACCCTAAAACATTAAAATTATTTACGAATAGCTAGAATTTATTTTCTTTACTGACTTATCCAGTAACCAGTTTTTGCAAGAAGGTAATACTCACTTTCAGATCATCGATCTCAATTTGGATGTGGTTTAGTGCTTATCCTATTTATACTCATTTCTTGTTTTCTATTATGCTTATGTACAATTGTGTACATGTATTTCACTTGTTTGTTCACATGGTGTTACTATGTGTTTGTAATCAACTGTCGCCTTTCATAAGCCCTGATGTGAAATAAAAAGTTGAAATTTTACTGAATAGATCCGAGATCCATTGGTCAAAGACGATATAATTGAGTGAGGCCAGTTTGTGAGACATTAACTTTGACACGTGTGTTATTCTGTCTACGTCTATAAATGAAAATATGTACCCTCTTAATAATAAAAAACACAACTGTATTAACAAGAGCTATCACTGAAGGTGATTAATACCCCCGCAAAACAGCTTTGTCAGAGTATACAGAAATAATGTTCGCATCTTTTTAAAATGCGACACAAATTGTGCATGTATGTAATCTATATATAAAAATCTATGTATTCGGTGAACAGGAAGTTAGGTGAGCAAGGAGTTTTAAATCGCTTTACACCATATGGGAATATATGATTAAGCATTATGCAAAATATCAGGCTGCTGCATGTTTCAGTTGCTAAGAAAACTACAACGGAAATTGTGCATGTATGTCAACTATGTGCACAAATCTAAGTATTCGGTAAACAGGAAGTAGATGAGCAAGGAGCATAAAATCGCTTTACACCATATGGAACTATAGGATAAAGCATTATGCAAAATATCAGGCTGCTGCATGTTATAGTTGCTTAGAAAACTGCGACGGAAATTGTGCATGTATGTCAACTATGTGCACAAATCTAAGTATTCGGTAAACAGGAAGTAGATGAGCAAGGAGCATAAAATCGCTTTACACCATATGGGACTATAGGATAAAGCATTATGCAAAATATCAGGCTGCTGCATGTTATAGTTACTTAGAAAACTGCGACGGAAATTGTGCATGTATGTCAACTATGTGCACAAATCTAAGTATTCGGTAAACAGGAAGTAGATGAGCAAGGAGCATAAAATCGCTTTACACCATATGGGACTATAGGATAAAGCATTATGCAAAATATCAGGCTGCTGCATGTTATAGTTGCTTAGAAAACTGCGACGGAAATTGTGCATGTATGTCAACTATGTGTAAAAATCTAAGTATTTGGTGAACAGGAAGGTGAGCAAGGAGCATAAAATCGCTTTACACCATATGGGACTATAGGATAAAGCATTATGCATAATATCAGGCTGCTGAATGTTATAGTTGCTTAGAAAACTGTGACGGAAAATTAACATGCCTTTTGGTTGATGTAATGCACCTTTCTAGTAACAAAACCTAAAATATTCGGCAAACAGGAAGTAGATGAGCAAGGAGCATGAAATTGCTTTACACCATATGGGACTATAGGATAAAGCAATATGCATAATATCAGGCTGCAGCATGTTATAGTTGCTTAGAAAAATGCCACGGAAAATTAACATGCCTTTTGGTCGATGTAATGCACCTTTTTAGTAACAAAATCTAAAAATATGCGGCAAACAGGAAGTAGATGAGCAAGGAGCATGAAATTGCTTTACACCATATGGGACTACATGATAAAGCAATATGCAAAATATCAGGCTGCTGCATGTTATAGTTGCTGAGAAAACTGCGACGGAAATTTTGTTACGGACGGACGGACGGACAAGGGTAAAACAGTATACCCCCCTCTTCTTCGAAGCGGGGGTATAATTAATTTTCTATATTATAAGTTACAACTTATTGTAAAAAAATACTTATCTCTACAAATTAAGAATTAAATGGTATTACTGTTAACAAGGTACGGTTATAGTTTCCCTTATTTATCTCATAATGTATTCCCGTTGCTTAGAGACATTGTTCCTTACTCTTTAATTGATTGGTACAGCTTTAGCCTTCATATTAAATGGGCAACTAGTGTAAATCCAGATCAGTACTGCACCTAATTTGTATCTACACTGTTAACTTTCTTGAAACCTTATTTATAAAAAGAACACTGGTACTGGTTGTATATCATGATCAGAATATATGGAAATGCCGGTCGATCTGGATCTGCACATGTGAACACATCGCTTATATAATGAAACTTGATCTACACTGACCATCTGTACTGGTTAATTTCAACTTTCATGAAGTTGTCTACAGCATTGGTTTTACCCTTTACTTCACAGTTTCGACTTTTACTGTTCATATTACATGACAGTTAAATAACTTTCTTTGAAAAGGTTTAAAGCACTGAAACAAAACCAAAGTTGAAATTAATTAAATAAATATTGTATTTTAGTTTACATACTAATTTATCATAAAACATGATTGAACAATAATTCAGGTCATCTGTTTTAAGTTAAACTGAGTTACAGTATTTTTCACATCTGTGACCAATGTAGACCCTGGTACTAAAGTATAGATCCTGGGTCTACAGTGTTCACTTTTCATTATCACCATCACCTGGAACAATTAATCGAAAACCTTGTACATTGAATGAATGAACAATTTCATTGCTTTTCCATTATAAGCTTTGGTGTGGATCAATAGGTCGATTTACAAGTCAGTTCAAAATTTTAAACTCTACCCTCTATTTATAGTTGCATTCAAAAACACAATTATTCCAATAAAATGCATGATATCTGTCATTGTTTGGCACGAATTTCGAATTTTGATATAGGATTACTGTATAGCGTTGTCAAGGACTCTAAGGAATTTTCACTTCTGTAATGGTGGACAGTCACGTGACATAAAAATGGCGGCGGTCAAATTCAGGGTATTGGAATCGTCTATAGGAAAGAATTATCATGATAGTACATCAGATATTATAGCCAACATAAAAACAAATTGTACCTCTTATACATAATAAAATAGTTGTAACCACAAACGGTTTCAACATTCCAGTAAATACATAAACAGTGACAGTGATTTTGAAACTCTTAAAGCTCAGTCATATGCTTACCAAGAGATCAATAATCCATGGAGTAAGGGGAGAGAATCCTTCAAACCGGTTTTTCAGATCTTGTAAAAGTCTATTTAACACTTTGATACTGAAAAAAAAAAAACAAATAAATATATCATCAAAACAAAAACATTAGTAAATTAAGAAAATTACTAGTTGTTTCCAGTTTATTCTTTGTGTATAAATTTTTTCTCGAACAATATGAAAAATTCTTGTCTCATTTACATTGTACTTATAAAATCCATGTTTCACCATTTACTGTTTATCATTTATCTCTTTTTACCAATCTGAAGTCTTCCAATCAAATTTTCAGTGTTGTTTTTGAAGAAATTTATTAACTGAATTTATTATCTAAATAGCAAGGAGAGTAGATAAAACTGTGTAGATCTGTTATCTACAATAGTCATTAAATTCACAAAATCTGTGCTAAGCAGTTAAGGGTATATTTTGTAACAATGAAGAAAAAAGATTTTTTATCACAACAGGCTTACCTTGAGTGTGAAGCATTTTCCTCGAACCAGCGAGCATGGCGAATAGCAGCCAGGTGGCTATTCATGATCTTCCCATCCACTACAGGAGTAAAATACAACATCAGGTTAGGGGAGTCAAAATTAATACAACATGATTTCAACACTTATTTTACAAATACTATGAAACCTCTCTACAGCAAGACAAATATATTTTGTTATTTGGAAGTGTTTTTCTGATTTTCTGAAAAGATAAAATTTCGTAACACAAAGGAATAAACTAACTGCAGTGGCTTTTTTAATAGGTGTAAACTCTTGTAATATGATAGCTATTAAGACATAGTTATGATTTTGTTAATGTAATACATTATTCATCTGTTCATGCATCATTTGATGACTTAAGATACGTACAGTGGAGATCTGGGTCTAGTTTCTTCAGGTTTGGTGGTATTGTGGCAATAAGACAGCGAACTGTGGCGTCAGAGGAACTAATCTCAAAGCCTGTCTCACTCGTCAACATTGATAATACTGTAAAACATAGAACACTTCTGTTCAGAACTGGCATCAAACTCGTACCATCTAACTCAAAAACAAAGATAAATATAAATAATGGATCATTGCTGTTCAGTTGCATGGCTTTATAACCTTCATCAGTAAGGCTGTTTACAGGTTCCTTAAAATCTCTTAAAAGTCATGCAATTTTCCCCAAAATATTAGTTGAATAAGCTTTTTTCTCTCCCCTTCACAAGCAAAACCACACTTTTTAACTTTATGAAGATAATGGGCCCATTCTGGCCATGAAAAAAGCCCTGTAGGAAACTGTTGCCAGACCCTGTGTCAATGGTTAACACTGTTTACACTGCAAACAACAGAACTTCAATCGACAGAGGAACTGTAAAGTTAGTGGCCTTTTACAACATCTATGAATTTCATGCATGATCCATTTATAAAGCCTTCAGCTTTTGGAGAAAATCAGGGCCCCAAGATCATAAAACTAAGACCAGTTTCAAATCACAAGCATCTGATTGGCTGAAATGGTGACCAGTCACCATTTCAGCCAATCAGATGAATGAGATTAGAGAGTGGTCTCCAGAAGTTTTATGATCTTGGGTACAGCACTCTTAACATCAACTGAAATAAGATGTTGTGACTCACATTTAGCCGAGAACTTAATGCAAACCAACATCTACTAATAATTAAGGTGATGTTTACAAAAGCACCAAGGTGCAGAGTTACCTTCTCTTGGTTCTGCTGCCCTTAAATCTTCAGCAATTTTGTTTCCCAATGCTGTCACTGCTTCTTCTGTTGAAATAGAGAACATATCTTGTGTATATTATGCAAAAATATTCAAGCTCTATATCATACTGAAATAAGTTTCATTAACACTGTTGATTGTCTCAAAGACTACTGTCAACATTTCAATATTGGCAACATCAACTGTTCTGGTAAAATTATCTCAAGTCTCACATACAACTGTACTCCCTTTATTCAAACAATGTTTCTTTTTAACAAAAAAATGAGTCATTTGTGGAAGATCACATAATATTGTCATCTGTGGGGAAATTCCAACCAGCTAACAGCATCAAGAGTCTGAAGGTCTAGTCTCTATAAAATTCTCCACCACAATTGTGCTAGCAAAGTAACTATATGCTTATAAAAAGCATAATACATCATAATGAACAGTGTGTTATATCTTACTTGTGGGTAATGTTTTCAACATGACTACAATATCTGCCACATTGTTTCCAGCCATCATTGTTCCTTTTTTAAATGGTCCTACTTGACGCACCTCTTCTATTTGCTGTAATATTAAGTAAAAGTCAATTCTTCAACTATAAATCTTGACTGTGTCTATAGGAAACTTAAACCTTACTTCTGAATAACTGCCTCATTTCTGTATCAATAAACTATTATTTAATTGACAACCATTCTACACCGGTTACTAGATTAACCGAAATCGGCGGAAAAACCGAAATCGGACCGAAATCGGCGGGAAAAACCGAAATCGGCCCGTTTTTTCTTAAAAATATAAAAATATATAGTGAAATAAATGTTGTTTGGTGTTTACAAGTAAAGATATTAATATTGAGAAGGAAATGTGTTAAACCTAATGAAAGTAAAATTTTGTGTAATAAAGCCAACATTGAAATCATGTATGCGCGCGATCGGCGAATCGAAGTACTCTAAAGCTGCGCAATAATTCTTTAATATATCATTAAAGTTGTATCAAAATTTCATGAAACTGTGATATCGTTGTAATCACATCAACAAGAAGAAAATATGAATCGAAATCGGACGACTCAACGTCTTGGACGAAGCCCTATGATACGGTATAAAACGTCTGAATATCGGGCTGAACTAACTGTTACCGGAATCGGCATATTTCGTAACAGTTTAACATCATTTTCCTAATAAACTTGGTGTATGTGTGTTACTGAGACATTAGGTCAAATTTATTATGTTAATGCAAATACACGTTCGTAAATTAGCTACAGATCGCTTGTGTCATATGCACGTGAACGGCAAAACTCAAATCTAATATCTACAGATAAGTTATACATAAAATTTATCAATGTGTTACGGAATGTTTGTGTCACAATTACTAACAGTGTATATGATAGTTTGTAAATTAAAAAACTCGTACGGTTATTCTCAAAACGCAGTATATACCCGCACTGCGTAAAAGCCTTCTCCAATGTCCAGCCTTTTCCGCTTACTGCTGTTGTTAATTAATCAATATTGCACAATGAGAAGAGATTGTTTGAAATTTAGTTCAATAAAAATTGTTTAATTTAATGAACCGGCTAAATTCAAGTTCAACTAGCGACCTATGTATTATAAATAAAGAGTCGTTAAATTATTTATTTCACAGTAACATATTAAAATAGATGAAAGGCACAATTAAAGTTAATTAAGTGCTGTTTTACCTACTCTTGCTATCTTTAAACAGCACCGCCAATTGACATGACCAGCTCACAATTAACGCTGTTTGAAGTGCCGCCAACAGTTTGTCACAGTTAAAGAAATTACGACTGACTGTGCGAATATGAGTATTAACAGAAATTTTCATTGTTTTAGAAACTGTTTATAATAACCGTAGTCCTTCAATCTCAGCACTGACTGTTATAACCTAATGATCAAATATTATACATGTTTTGTTTAAAACTGCGCCAATATTTCAAGTTCTGTTCT